>LBLO01000358.1:0-29373 GCA_004354395.1 Chondrostereum purpureum | reverse complement strand
GCTCATTTTGCCGAACGGGCCCTAAGGATCACTGTTCATCGTGACTGATGTGTGACGAATTTTGAAACTCCCTGGGACTTTTGAAAWTTTTGGCTCGAGCTCCTCTCCCTGAACAGATTATGGGCCCCAAAAATCAGACAGAGAGTGTACGCATATACAGTTGTATTCCGGACCATCCGGAGAGCGATATCAGCCGTAGATGTGCTGTTTTGCAACCCACCTTCAAATTGGTTTGAAACTCTGGGTAAATCATAGTAGAGCAGACTAGACACCATATCAAGAGAGATGCAAAAATGTATGATACAAATGTCCGATGCGGATAGCAGTGCACGAGTAATGATAATCAACAGTAGGTAGTATCTCCTATCGAAGCTAAATGCGAGCATGCTCTATAACATCAGTTGATAGACTACCAGAAAGGAGGGGTCAGAAGTACAAAATTGAACTTCCAACAACAGAATCCAGATGATAAGTAGGAGTGTCCGTTAAGAACGAGTGGAGAGGGATAAGCAGGAAAGAGTGTAAGAGTTGGTTGGTGAGTAGTAGAGGGGTTAAAATATGGAACAAATGGGGGATTGAGATAGTCTTTGCGTATAACTGAAACGTAGCAGGTCCGTAAAAATCCATAACGATACAAACGATTTGATTCTTCATCATAGCATTGCCATGATGAACGCGACAGTGCCTATGAAGAAGGCAGAGGCGCCGAAATGAGCAGCACCATTGTTGGCATCGCCACCAGAGGAGTTATTCGACGCAGAGTTGTTTGACCCTGTGCTGGATCCCGACGACGACGAGGTTTCTGCTACACCATTGTAGAGTGAACGGATGATGGACGCGCCAGTCTCAGCTAGAGCATATGTAGGGCCCCAACTAGTAGACAATTAGCATCAATGGACGATCCACAGCGATAGAGAAGAGGCAACTTACATGGGTGGAAAACTCAATCGGGTAGACACTGGCATCTATGACACGGACATTGGAGGTACCATAGACTTTGAGTTTCGCATCAACAACACCACCCTTGTCCTTGGGCAACATAGCGCAAGATCCCGTGGGGTGGTATTCAGTGCCGAGGTTGTTTTTCATCCACTGCTCCCAAGCTTCATCGGTGTTGACATCAGTACCGGGAGCAGTTTCTCCAGTGATGAAGTTYGAGAGAGGTGGGGTGTTTCCAATGGYACGAGCWAGYTTGAGTCCTTCCCGYATGAGAGTGATATCTAKRMAGATRAAAYGRTTAAGRYTARAGACATCTGKCAYGGAAGAARTKMAACRCACCAGCRGAGTGCGMAAGGTATCCAGGGTCRATAATAGGGGCATCAAAGGCATTCGARGAYTTCARGTAGATATGTCCAGGACTAAGAGGATGTTGGATGGCAGCTTGAACCATGATGATACCGGCKGCRGTRATACTCTGAAGGATCTCAATCTGAGCAACATCRTCCCCRARCAATTTCTCRGTCGCTTCCGAAATAGCAAGATATCCTGCRCGGACAGTATCATCGGAAGAAGGCACAAGCGTCGTRGAGCTAGTYTGTCTRGCATCGGCCATGGATTGCTTGAGAGAGGAAGCAGCTTCAGAACCRAGTAGGTACGTYGCATTGATGTACGCGGTGGCAGAGTTGATRTATGACAAGAACTCATCGGTTTGCTAGGGGTACRARCAAAATTCAATGTACGAAGAAAACMAAGGCCGATGTGACTTACAGTCTCTGCACTAGCGGCGGCYTTGAARGCTCCTGCGGTCTCGGTATCTGTGCTGAATACAACAGCAGCAACCARGTGGTCCTGGAGGTTTTGTCCCACACCTGGGAGCTCGTTGACTACTTCGAGACCGACACTCTCAATGACATCCTTGGGGCCAACACCRCTTAACAAGAGAACATGAGGACTGCCAACAGTTCCACCAGCCAARATGACCTCCTTSTTRACGGTCACCGAGCGTGTCTCAGAAGTGGCGGAAGCGGCGAAYTCGACACCAGTAGCGGTRATGTTTCCAGACTTCGACGTGTCCCAGACAAKCTTTGTAACCTGAGCATTAGCCAAAATRGCTAGATTGTCSCGRGCAGGAAGAGRGTCGATGTAAGCAGARCGCGAATAAGAACGGGTCCAGTTGGAAGGATTGATAGCAGARTTGGCAACGTAGGCACCGAGGTTAGTTCCTCCGTATGCATCCTCCGTTCCATCAACTCCAATGGCTTCCAATGTTGGTACCCACTGTCCAACGAGGTCRAATGTACTAGAATATCGTTAAGCAACGATGGAATAYGGYCTAGARCAAGGGAGATGATACGTACTATCCRGGGTACGAATGATGAACAGGGCCTGATGTTCCGTGGCTCGCTGTGGTGTACTTGATGTCTGCCTGAGTCGCAATCGCGGAGGTGGGCTCTCCGAACGTTTCAGTTGCCTTCATCGTAGCGTAGAACGAATCCCAGGTCCAATGTTTAGCGGCCTCTTCATCGTCTGAGGCAATGAGATCRTGCCATGCAGTRATCTCRCCCTCRCTRGGACGCACGAGATACATTCCATTGGTTGCTGAGGATCCRCCRAGAACCTTTCCTCTGGGCCAGTGAATTTCGCGGTTTGCGAGGCCTGCTTGTGCAGYKGTAGTGAAACTCCAATCGTAGGAGCTTCCACCAAGAGAGCTCCAGTATGTATTTCCTGGATGATCTGGAAGTATTTCGGGTTAGAWRCGGYAYTGACTAAGCCGGACTGAACTGTACGCACTAATGGTATCTGCGACAGCGTCGCCTGTGTCTCCGGCCTCTAGAACCAATACGGTCGTATTTGAGTCCTCGGACAGTCGTGCACCGAGAACAAGACCTGCTAGGCCACCGCCAACGATGACAAAATCATAAGAGTCGGAGATCGCGTTGTCGTAAATGATATTGCGAGCTTCTAAGTGGTGAAGGTGCTCTCTAGAATAATGAGAGGGAGATGTCGAAGCATAAGAAGCAAGGGAGAGGATAGAAGTGGCTGCAGAAAGTCGCCACATCATAAACAGAAGGGATTCTGAGAAGGGGGAAAAACGTCCCAAGTGGTGGTGAGAGGGGAAAATATGGAAAATAATGAAGGACAACGGAGAGAGGACTCCGCTCCTTTTGAAGGCCCATGCTTATGTTGCGCGTAAGGCTGTCCACTGCCCAGACAAGACCACCCCGGGCTAGATTATCAAGGCCCTTCAATTTCGAATGCTGGAAAAGCAACCGAATGTAGATCTTTCAGCCGGGGCCTCCTCATCTTACCGTCGTCTATCCGCTTTGTAATACGACTGCATTCCTTGACGTTTCCCTTACTTTCAGACATTCAAGAGAGCGTCGATATCTTCTTACCACATAGTTCAAACTTTCAACGAGGCCGAGAATGAGAGTCTCGCCAAGAATCGGGGTCGGGACCCGATGGTGGGAGATGATAAATGGGGACAAATGTCCACTTTTAGAATCAAGTTTGTGATGCGCCTCACGTTGCTTCATAATGCGGCGAGGACTCGGCCCAGTCTCGTCCTTCGTTTTATTGCTCCAATACACAGAAACAAGCACGTAGCGCACATTTTCTTTCAATACTTTTGAATCGTTGTGAGCGGTGCGAAACAGATTGTCAAGTGTCCGCCAGCGACGGAACTAACGTTCATCGCGCATTGACGGAAACAATGCGGTATACGTTATATAACTCGAGATAAACGAGTATGGCCTGAAATGCCNTAGGGGACTTTCATGAGAGGCAATGCTGCCGCGAAACCCGTGTAATTTTCTGGCTGATTAATATTAAAGAACTAACTTTCCAATATCAGAATGTTATATTCCTCTATAATGGTTCGGCATTTAGTATAAAATTCACCCATTAGGATTCCCTCTGTGGCAGCGCGCTGCCGTTCTACCGGTGGCATAATCGGTACTGTCCTCTTGGGGTTGCTGAGGGGAAGTGCTTCTCGGTGTATTACATTGCACAGAACACTCTTCGTTCCGATCGAATTATACTGAAGTGTTAATCGTGTGCGTGGGTAGTTTGGTGAGAAAAATGGAACCCGATAGTGAAATCTAGTGAGTTTCTGTGGGAATTTTGAAAGTGGCTAAAAGGCACATATGGGCTTGGGATATTTCTGTCCACATCCGTTTCGGGATGGAAGATCGACAGTGAGTCACCCGATGCTCTCCAAGGTGGTAGAGACTTGGCTAGTAGACTATTTAGATAATTGCCCAGACAATTCCACAAACACAATCAAGGGACCATGTACAGAAATTTACGCCAGCTGACTTGAACTGGAGCAGTTGATATATCATCTCCGTCTTTGACAAGGATATAAGTAGACTCAAGAGATGAAAACAGTGTTTCCTCTCACCGCGCCATAGCACTCCTCACCACCATTTTATCCTTGATCATTCACTAACTTGGTAACGTCGCGCGAAGCAAATCTTGATTTGGTCATAGCCGTCAATTAATGTAACTAAAAAAGTCCGTGAAAAATGATGATAGAAAAATGATACAGGTATCCACGCCAACTCATGGCGAACTACAGAGAGAATCCACACTATATAACAGAGCGTAGGGCCTTATGCCCCGACCTTGACATAGCTCACTGTGGGGTACTTTTTAGCTCGGAGCTCCTTGACATAGCTGGAGACAAGGACGACGGTGTCTGTATCACAGGATAATCAGTTTCCTAAATCAAAACCAGCAGAAAAAAGAAGATACTCACAGAGCTCTAACAGCCAGATCACACAGTACACGGCAACTATGATTCCCTTCCCGATCTTTAGGGAGCCTTCGCATATCGTGGTGACAGTGTCAGCCCCGACAGAGTCACTCAAGTTGGCGGTTTGGGTGGTACATTTTGACGTTAATTCATTAGAGTTATCCTTGTTGTATAAGCTGTAGAGGGAATAAGCTCCGAGCGCAACGCTAAGCACGAAGTGTGTGATGAGGAGGGAAAGGTATAAGGACACGAGGCCGGCTTTTTGCACCATCGCGCCTACAAGACTGTTCAAAAACAAAATAGGTTTAGATCATCGTAAAATCGTCGTGCTATACAACGTACCCAAAGAACGCGACGAGAGCCATAGTGGTGTAAACCCCAGCAGTAACATAAAGTGCAATTTCGTATTCTCGTGTGTACTCGACGGTGTCGGCGTGCTTCCGCATGTTAGCAACATTGATCCATGCACCTGCCGCGAACAGTCCTCCACCAAGTAGTCCAATGATGGCAACGAGCTATTGTAAGGAGCGTTAAATTGATACATCCAGCTGATATTGCTGAAAAGAATGCAGTTGACCCACCAGCACACCCAGTCTCAAGGGAAGACAACAGCAGAAGTGATGGAAACGGGCCATGATATGGACGTTGAAGTCGTAAAAGATAGTACTTGGATAATGGAGAAATGAAAAGAGGAGAAAGATCCAAGCACTCAAACAAGGAGGGAGGGCGAAAGTGAAAGATGACGGGAATCAGGCAAGCGCTAGTGAGCTGTTTATAAGTAACCCCCCNGGTAGAGGCAGTGTTTCAAGAAGTCCAAAGTACTGCGCGCTTGATGCCTTATCGTTTGCCTAGGGCGGCTTAACGCTCATCTTCCCTGCAAANCACGGGGAAGCCCATCAGCTGTCTCCGTCTGTAGCAAAATGAGGCTGTTCCGCGGTAAAATAATCCCATAGGGAGATCGTTGTGAGGCACACACACTCAAGCATGGTCCTCTATGGTCCTTCAGAGACGTCGAACAGAAGTTACAGAACACAGACTTCTTTCTAGGCTCTTTCCGTCACTTCGTCGCCTTCGAGACTTTTTGCTTCTGGCTGGTTTCTTGTCGGAAACCGGAAGGAAACGTGAGCGGCGGACCGCCCAAGCAGGCGAGGACAGCCACAGTGACTCATTTGCTGATCCCAATATCAACAACGCTCCTCGAGACAATTTAGTCCTCGGTGCCACAGCGCTCAGCATCCAGGCTGTTGCATATAATGGGGGGAAGACAGAAGCTCTCAAATGCTGTCCTTACGTGGTCCAATACTGACATGCACTGGGTGTCAATGTTCACCATGGCGTAAATTCAATACTACCACAATTCTTTAACAACATGAAAGCTGCCCCAAAAATCCGGAGACCTATGGAAACGCATTTCAAATGATATACCCAGAAACTTAGCCTGGGTAAGCAGACACATAAAAAGGTTCAAGCTCTATTCATGACATATCTGTCTAGGATATATTACTATTAAACGATAGCAGAAAACAAACATCGTATGGTATAAACACATCAGGCGTGAGGATGCTGGAAAAATCTACAATAGACTATGGAGAACACTTAATGTTCGAGCTCGAGTCTCCTTTGCTGGGAGTGACGGCGCTTGTATGATGAGCCTACAGATAGGTAATTAGCACCATGCAAGGGAAATATAAATTTATTACCCACCCTGATTCCAAACAGCAGGTCCAGGAGTCTTGAAGCTCTGAGCAAAAGTATCGCTCTGGTAGACGTTGAACCACGCAAACTCGCCGTTTGGATCGTAAAGCGAGCCAGCCAAGGTTCCTTGAGGGAGTGCGGTATTACCACCGTCGGTAACTTCGATCTGAATACAGGCAATGTAGCTCTGAGGTCCAGAGTTGTCGTTGCCGTCGACTTTGTTGGCTTGCATGGCGACAACTTCATGGCGCAGGAGGTACTGTCCATTTTGGAGAGATCTAGGGACATTTATCCACCACTTCGACCCGTCTTGAACTGTTCAGTGAAGACGAGTTAGATTTCGAATACCCTAGATTAGGAGTGAACGTACTAAGTTTAGCTGCTCCCCACAGACCCGCTCCCTTGGGGTAATAAGGTTCGGGTTTGTTGTCGAAAGTCGTGCGAAGGTCATCCCATATGTACTGAGAGTTGTCGATTCCGAACTCGGCGATTTTCACCCAACTGGCCCACTGCGCATCAAACGAGGAGCAGTCACCGTTACATGACGCGATATAATCAAGAACAGGGCCCATTCTAACAACGCGTTAAAGTCAACGGTAAATTGCGGAGATTGACCGACATACCCATGAACGTTGGGCTTCTCTGCACCACTGGTTCCGGGCTTTCCGACAAGTTCATCGGTAGAGCCCTCCCATTGCACTTCAACGGAATCGCCGGCCCTCACTTTGAGCGTAGCAGGAGCACCCCAAGCCTCTTCGCARGACATCTTACTGCAAATATATAAATGCGTCAGTCAGCAATAGAACGCGTACTTCAGGGCACATTATCTTCCTTACGAGTTGTCGGCGAAATCTCTAGGTGTAACATAGGCTTGAGCATCCGAGCGATACATCTTGCGGATAGCCGTTTGACTATTCTTCTCATCGCCATCGTAGTACACCTACAGCTATCTGTCAGCACTGAAAGGCGATATGAATAGAGGTGGTGCGTACATTGGGAGCGTAGTTGGTTACTCCGCCCGAGCTGACCCACTTGACCTCGCCATGGGCGTTTGCGACGGCGGCGATGGCCAACGGAACAAGCACAGAGAGTATAGATTTGTGCATCATCGTTACAGGGAAAGGGTTATATGCACGAGTTGGCGGATCCTTGAACGAATGGAAAGGTCTGCAGTCGCGAGAGAAAGAAAGAACCTGGAGTGGGGGGGGGGGGGTGAAGGAAAGGAAGGAAGGTTGGATAGAACTGAATTTGAACAAGAAAAAATGAGGCTTTAAKAGTGTTACGCGAAGGCGCTTCGCGCCTAACCGATCAATGAGTGGAGCTAAAGGTGGATTCAAAATCATATTCCGTCACCGGGAGTTTCTGCTTACCCGATGTGGCGTTGAACGTTAGGCCATATGTAGTACATTCACAATATAACTTTCAGAGAACCTCGATTCTGCCAACATATTTATCACTGCGAAGGAAAAAACAGGTTCAGCGAACTTCAAGAGTACTCTGATATCAGGCCAATGGCAGACTGCCGCTTGCTTGACGCTTGTTGCTAACCCCCAGTTCTGTAGCGTTGCCTCAGTAATTTGTTGCCTTTACATCTCCAAATTTCAGCACGGACAGCGCGAAATTAAACAGTCGCAGGTTTTTTGAAATTGTTGCGAGCAACGTCTTTCGAGTGCGCCTAGCTGAGCTCGTTAGACTATGTGCTCCAACGTTTTACAAGCAGAAACTTACTGTTCAAGCTAGAAAGTGCTCATCATTATGATGCTGTTTTGTACAAAGCCTGATTTATGTAGAATTCTGTGATGGGCTAGCAGATGGTGCGCGAGAGTTTTGTGTACAAGATCTCCAAATCCCGGTTAGTAACATCCTTTGTGTGTACAGCTGCACAAAGTTTTATAGTAAGTCTGAACAAGAGAGGATACCACAACCGCTTCCGCGTCTGTTGCCGAGTGAACGAAAAGATGGGTGAGGATACAGCGCATTCCTCTCTCTAAATACATGATTATCACGACCAATTTCTTAGAATAAGGACTGCTGGAGTTATGCTGGAGAAAAAGGTAACCCGGTGCCGATGGAACGTGRCAATTATTTGGGTCTATTTAGATCACTCCGATCTTAACGCCGCGTTCACTGTAAATCTGTAACTTACACTTACACCTTCACTATCCTCTGCTTCCTTGGCATACTACAGATATTTTCTGGGGAATTTAGACCTATCGAAGACAAAGTAGCAACTGGGTGAGAAATTGAGTCGTATATTATGCTTGTATAAATATCTGATCTGGCCGTACTTTATAAATCCATCTTAGTCCGCTGACGCGTGTCCCGCTTTATATCAATTGCTGTATGTCTTGAATACCGCGTTCAAATATCCTTGAGTGTTGTTTACTAATTGCATAATGAAGACTTAACGGTCCGTGTGGATGACTAGGAAGTTGCTGTCCCCAACTCAATCATAAATCACCCATTATTAGAGTAAATGGCAAGCCCCATCCCTCCTTATCCGCATTCTGGCCCCGGACCTTCAAATTATTATGCCCAACGGTCACCTTCATCTCCCCGGTTCAACTATGTTCATAATCAAGCAGGTCCCAGCAATCCTGGATATCAGTATGGCTATCCCCACGTTATGCACCCTCCACAAGGTGGTCCCCCACCACGGATAAATGGCCGTGGTGGCGTTCCGTATAATCCTGGACGGGGCGGGCAMTACCACCAAAATATTCCACCGCAACAGCACTATCCGCAACAACCCCCAAACAATGGTCACTATCCCCCGCAACCAATGAAATATCCTCCGCCCCAAAACTACCATCCTCATCCTCCGTATGTTCCTCAGCAAGCATACACACAACCATGGCATCCCAATCAACCTATGTCACCGCTTCCAAAAGAGCTTTCGATGCCGATACCTAGACAACAAGCGTACTATAGTCCTACACTATCACCCAGCTCTCCAAGACCTCCTGTACCGATATCTCCTGAGGTTCCTGTCCAGATTCATTCCACTCACGCCGCCCCACCTCCGCCTCCTGTTCGTGAACCTTCTCCTCCAACAATTACCAGCGAACCTCCCCAATCGCCTTCTCCCTCACCCCCAGAAGCACTCGTCGAGTTTGTTGAAGAGGAAACACCACCTGAAACCTCTCTATCCTCTTCAACATCGTCTGTAACATCGGCATCTGATTCCACTGTATCATCTGCAACACGACCTCAAGCAACWTGGGTTATATGGTCCCGACGACCGCAGAATCCAGCATTGGCTCCTGGCATCATATTTGCGCCCTCATCTATGCCTCCTGCCAATGTCATTGCGGGTGCTATGGATCTTGCCATTCCAGATGAGCAAGAACCTGTACCAAGTGCCCAAGTCGATGATTCGTTGACATTAGAAGATCTAGTCGTTGACAAAAAAGAGCCGGAAATAGAAGAAGAAGATCCGACCCCCCAGCCTGCATGGTCTCAGACGAACTCTTCTGTCACTACTGAGACATCTGAGACACCGACTGTCACTTCTCCTGCTACCTCTAACACATCTCTATCTGTCCTTGGAACCCCTGTCAATGAAAGCGAGGCTCTCAAAGAGGAAAGGGACGTTTCGGAGCCTGTGACACAGCCTGAAAGTCTCCTACACCCCCTCCNTGCTGCATCTGCGCCTATACCCCCACCCAAGAAGTCATGGGCATCACTCCTCAAACCAGCAGCCTCTCCATCTGGATCCGCTCCTTCTCCCTCGAAAAACTCCCTTCCTACATCCACTGTCGTCGGCTTCTCCATCCCTGCCTCAGCCACAGCCCCATCAACAAACCCCGAACTTATGTCCCTCCTTTCCTCCAACCCCCCTCGCTCCAATATCCCCCTCATGAAAATCCGCCCCCGAGGCCTGATTAACACTGGAAACATGTGCTTTGCGAACTCTGTTCTCCAGGTCCTGCTGTATTGTCCTCCCTTCTATACGTTGTTTTCTGAGCTTGGGAAGCATCTCAAGCCAAGGCAGGGCGGGGAGCTTGTCGAAGCCACGATCAAGTTTTTGAAGGATTTTTCTTTGGAGAAAANGAAGGGTGGTAAAGAGGAGCAAGGCGAAGACGAGAATGAGGATGAGGCGTTCATTCCTAGCCACGTTTATGATGCGATGAAGGAAAAGAAGAGGTTCGATCATATGAGGGTAAGGTTATCTCTGGTTTTTGAAGTGAACTACTCTGACGGACCGCTGTGCACATAGGGTGGCCAACAAGAGGATGCGGAAGAGTTCTTTGGCTTCTTCCTAGATACCCTCGAGGAGGAACTTTTGGCCATCGTTAACTCGGGATCGGATTCTTCGGTAGTAGAGCAAAAGATCGAAGAAGAGGCCGCCCCTCCTGAGGATGGGTGGATGGAGGTTGGAAAAAAGAACAGGACAGTTGTGACCAGAACGGTAGGTTCCTTTCTGCTCCATTTGTGCCCATTCATCCACTGATTGGCGGACAGACCAAAACCACGGAATCCCCTATCACTCGGATTTTTGGAGGCAAGTTCCGGTCTACATTACGGGCTCCTGGACAGAAGGATTCTGCNGTGGTGGAAGATTGGAGGTCCTTGAGGCTGGATATCCAGGTTTGTCCTATTTCAATTCATTATTTGAGAATGAATCATCGAAATGATTTATGTAGCCCGACCACATTCGGTCCATCCAAGACGCCGTTGCCTACATCTCGCATGCGCAAACAGTGCAGATGACTACTGCCGCGAAGACCGTCGATGCACAGCAACAAGTTCTCATCGACTCTCTCCCACCAATATTGGTGCTTCATATGAAGAGGTTTTGTTATGACACCAAAGTTGGCGGCGTCGTCAAGGTCGGGAAGCAGGTCAACTTTGNTCCTGAGTTGGAAATCGCACCTGGTCAGTGGTTGTTCTTCCAGACGAACACAGGGATCTAAACTCGCTTTGGTATCTTTAGATGTTTTGTCTCCAAATGCGAAGAAGCAGTATCAAAACGCACGATATCGGCTTTTTGGTGGTACGTTTCGTCATTCTATTTTCATTGATCGTCATCGCTCACCTAATTTCATGTAGTCGTGTACCATCATGGTATCTCTGCGTCTGGAGGTCATTACACTCTCGATGTTCTCCATCCAAATAGGTTCCCTGGTGCGAGGGTCAGGGAAGCTTGGATACGAATCGATGATGAGTTGGTTTCGGATGTCAGAACGGAAGATGTGTTTGTCGATGGGGGAGAGGATAATACAAGATGTCCGTATCTGTTATTTTATCATCGTGTACGGTAACCACTGTATTAGAGTGTATAACAGCTTTTTGCATCTCTGGCCGCTCGAGGCTCACTTGAGAGCGCGACAGGTGAGAAACATTGCGCTACTTAGTCTTATACTACCGTGAGATCTTGGAAAGTGGACTGATGAAGTTGAAGGTACATACCACGCCACGTTGAGAAGGGGGGCTGGGACATCTGCTCAATGTATGGGTGTTTGTTTCCCAAGTAAATTGTTACCACATACCTTCGTCGCGGCGTTTGGCTATTCCTCAACGATAACATGACTGGTAAGAACCATACAATTGACCCCGTTTCAAGAAGAGCATCGTTGATTCATCGGCCGATTGAATGGACATATGTCAAGACCTCCCAGTAAAGTTCGGAAAGCATCCGCGAAGCCGTCGAGTGCTGTCATCAGTGTTTTCACCAGAACAGAACGGTTGGTCAAATCCAAATGCCGTTGATCATCCCAGAAGTCCTATTGTGTAAGCCTCTCAAGTTATCTATGAGAGTTCAGGACACGGATACACGGAAACTACTTTTCTTGAATCATTCTTACAATTAAGCACGCCACAAGATTTGATTAATTTTTCCCATTCCACGGGGGTTGGTCAGACATGGAAGCTGACCGTGGTACCGGTCCAAGAACGTATTTAAGGAAGAAGTGAACGTTTAAGATTTAGTTGTAGTTCTCCCTTCGTTTTCCGCATTCTTGCCATGAGTCTCTGCGACAATTGTATTAAAGGTAAAACTGCATCATCCATATACACACTTGACGTTAGTTCAACGAAGGGTATCAAATAGGTGTCACTCATGAAGGTGCTGCTGAGGGTGAGTTTACTACACAAATTCTATCAATTCATATCATAGCCTCAACGTAAATTGGGGCCTCAAGGCAAGGTCGAGAAGATTAATGGGGTAGAATGCTACATCGCCACACCATCCGGAGAATATCCAAAGGACAAAGTAGTTCTCTTCCTTCCTGACGTCTTTGGAATCGCATTGATCAACTCACGAGTGAGTATACGGGCCCCTTTTTAGAGATCAGCACCGATGACTATACTTTCGTTTAGCTTTTGGCAGATGATTTCGCCCGCAACGGTCTCAAGGTACTTGATTAGATGAGATTGCTTGATAACTTTCGCACCCGTTCATGCTGACATCCGTCGGAAGACAATCATCATAGATTACTTGGAGGGCGATATCGTCCCGCTGGAGGCCTTGGAAGCCAAGAMCGTATGTCTCAGATCATTGACGTGATCAAGATATTCAACAGTTTCCATAGCCTATGGAATACCCTTTTGACTTCCCGGCATGGCTTGGTCGACATAGTCAGGAACACATTCGCTCTTTTATTGACAAGGTCGTGACTGCACTGAAGGAATCGGGTGTTTCTAAATTCGGAGCTACTGGGTATTGCTTTGGTGGTGCGTTCCTGTTTCACTCCCGAATTGGAACAGGTTGATAGCCTTCCCCAGGACGCTACGTTTTCGACCTCGCATTTGACAGTGTCATTGATGTAGCCGTTGTCTCCCACCCATCTTTCCTTCAGGTTCCAGCTGACTTTGAGGTTGGTTATCCTAATGCCAATCAATGGAAAACTAATTGGCAGCCCTTACTAGAAATATTCTGCTGCTGTCAAAGCGCCATTGCTCATCAATAGCTGCACTGTGGATGAGATGTTTCCCCTTGAGGCTCAACGGAAAGCAGACGAGATCCTCAAGGACTTTTCTCCGGGGTACACACGTGAATATTTCGAAGGATGTACCCACGGGTTCGCCATCCGAGGGGACCTGAGCGATCCTAAAGTCAAGGCTGGAAAGGAGGGTTCGTTTAAGAGTACTGTCGAGTGGTTACTCAAGTATCTCTGAATGCAAGATGTAGTAAGAGTCAATATACAATTCTAATTCCCCATGAGATCGACACGATTGTCCCATTTCCATTCGCACTAGCGATAATATTACACAGATTCTGCTCTGAACTTGTTTCACGAATCCATGGATAGTAGCCATTGCATAGTAGTGAAGGAGGCTATCATCAAATCAATCTGTACAAGAGCAAAATGGACGGTGTGTATGAGATCCTATGGCTTGAAAGAATATTTTAGTGACAGTTTGTGTGCATCTTCAAAATCAAATCGCATGAACCAATGATAGATCCACGTGACCGTGTTTGCCACGTGTACTACAATTCAGAAAGTGAATTTCCGAGTTTGATTGATACTTCCATCTGACATTGGCTCAACTTCCATGATATGGCTGAAGTCCATCCGCTGGCGTTGGAAGTATCAAGTTTAAAGGCTGCTGTGAACAGATTCCAGGTGTGTGTCGCAATGATAACCATGGTGTCTGTTTAATTTATACAAGAATGATAGGATGAAGCCCATAGTGCATCAGTGAAGCTACAACGCTTCTCATTTGACACGTCCAATGCGCACGACAAAATTCTCTATTTAGAGCGCGAAAATGCTCTCCTTAAATCCGAGCTACAAGTTCTCAGAGCTAATGATCCTCATGAAGGAGTACCACCAGCAAACTCTCCATCAGCTGTCCAAGAACTCAGTCTATCCCTACGCCGTCTTTCGGATAAACTCTCACTGACGGAAGATTCTCTACTGGAGCGCACAGCAGAGCTATCACGCGCGAACAGTGAGCTGGCCAAAGCGAAGTTATCCGAGAATGCTGCGTATACATTGGCCGCTAGCGCGAGAGGGAGGGAGGAGGAATGCAGGGTTCGTATTCGTGATTTGGAGCTGAAGATTCAGCAAGAGAAGGAAGGCAACAAGATGTCCGATCTAGTGCTTCACGAATACGCTGACCTTGTGCGCTCTTTAGAGGGCAGACAGTCATCTGCTTCTTCTGGTGGATCGACATTAGCTGAGGGTCTTTCCGAGGGGAAGTTGGAACTGAAGAAGTTGTTCGACGACTTTGAGCAGGACAGATCAAAGCTACAGGCCGAAATTACTGTCTTGAACGACGCGTTGGCGGTATCGGAGGCCAAGTACAATGCTCTGAACAAGAACGCGGATAAAGATAGGCTAGAGAGGGCGCGCAGTGAATTCGAGTTCAATCGTCTCAAGGCAGATGAYAAYACTGCTGCAAAGATGGTCTCCCGATACATGTAYGGGACTCKTCTTACTTTTCTTATTTCCACATCTTATATACTYCCTGGATCGTAGGARATTTTCACAGACGTCAACGGATGCTCTTCAAGTATCATTGACTACTCTCAAGAAGCGTCATGCTGCCACTATTGACACACTGTCCAGCCAGATCGCATTCCTTACCGCCCAGCTCGAGACATCACAATCCAATGCGAACAAACTTCGCGACGCCCTCGATGAACTAGGGAAAGAGATCATCAAAGARGGMTTCGGCCGCAGGAGAGAAACAGCACTGAGAATAAAGATGCTTTCGCGGGARGAYAGCTTTCAGGAAGGTCTTGCGCGAGTAATTCGACGYGCGCGAGAAGCGCTGGAGAAGGARGGAGAGGTGACAAGASACACCCTTGAGAGAACTGTTAAAGATGCAGAGGCACTAYTGGGGCCGACAGATGGGTCTGATGCACGSTTGGCTGCAGCAGAAAATGCGATCGAGGCTCTGGTCGAGGAGTTGCATGTACAAGCGGAGAAGAAGAGAAGGTTGGAGGTCTCTCTGRCGGCCAGTCTGACTCAACCGCTGGGTAATGGACGCCATGAGAGCACCCTATCCTCRCCCATTTCTCCGACCCCATCCTCTGCTCAACCCAATGGTATCCGAGACACTACTAAATGGGCATCCACGCCCCTGTCAGCACAGTGGCCATGGAGGCTGGCAGCRCCCCCRGYAAACCAGATACGCGCAGTCTTGTCAACCTTGCCATTCATGACAAGCCGCCATCTAACGACCCAGCCCCATNCTGAAGGACCCATTCAGTCTATTCCTGTGGTAGAAGATGTCAACTCTGTACCTCCCCCGTCTTCTATTCCCAACGGTGATGTTATTTCTGGGCCAGAATCTGTCATTGATCCAACATCTGTTCCTTGTGAAGAGGAAACTTCGGATCCTTCCCCACTTCCTGCAGTTGTGGTTTCCCCATCTGTTGAAGANTCTGCTCACCCTCCATCGCCGTCCCCCGANTCCTTCGCCCTCTTCANCAACCTGAAAGTGATGATACAACACCAGACCCCACACCTCCAGAACCACCACTTCCACATCCGTTGCTGGGAGATCTGCAGGCTGTTAGTAAACGGTACGATGATCTCCAGCGCTCTTTCAGAGATTGTCATTTGGCTCTTCAAGACCTCCGAAGTTCTTTATCCTCGTCTACATCTTCACTATCCGCCTCCCCAGGAGCATCTTCATCCGCAGTTCTTTCAGCAGCAGTCGAGCGTCTGAGTGACTATACCGAAGATGCACGCGTCGAGCTCGAGATCCGAGTCGCAGACGAAATGCTCGTCGCTCGCGGCTTCGAGACCCTACTCTCCATCGGTGGCGAGACAGGGGAAGAGGTCGAAGAGGAAATCAAAGCATTCACTAGTGGCACGGACCCCAACGTAATCAAAGCGCAGAAGAATTTAGAGAGGAAGTTACACGACATTCAGCATGATATCGCTGCGTTGAAGAAGGCTGTTCATGATCCCCCGGAGTCTCCACTTTCCCCGCCACCCTCCCAAGAGGGAGGAGGGTGGACGTCGTGGATACGTCCCCCGCGTCCGACAAGTCCGAGCCCTGCGCCTACATTTGGAGACGTGATGACCAGCCCGCGGCTCTTGAAGCATTCYCACTCGATGAATTTCTCGTCACCAGCGAAGGATCCGTACGTAGGATTGGGACTGCGGATATCTATGCCTCGGACTACTCAGAGCGTGCCCAGTGTGGAAGTACGGCCAGGGCCAAGGCAGAGAACGACTTCAACGATGTACATGCTTGGACTTCAATCACGGAGCTCCAGTGGGCCGGTATTGGCACCCACGAAGTTGAGGGAAGCAAGTAGTAGTAGCATTGAAGACGATGGAGATGTTGAATAAATAATATAAGCACGGAGGATTGTATTTATTCAGACATATCTTATCGCGTATTACCTAGATCATCATAATTCATTTTGGGTCCAAAGACTAGACTCGGACAAAGTCCTTAGGAGTTTACGACCACATGTGCAGACGTTGCCCTAACAAAGTAAGGCAAGCAAGAAGAAATACTTCAAGATGATGTTTGCAGCTATATCCGGCTCACCAAACTTTGGAGTCCTTCTTGCTGTCGATGAGGATCACGCAAAATAGTTTACAAACGAATTATTTTAGAAAATGCGTTGGTGTMTARGTAARTACAATGATTATTATCCCAAAGGAACCKTCCRTTAAGCCCATTGATTACTTGTTTGCTTCCTTCTGTGTCTCTCCCGACGCTTTCTGGGTGTTTCCTGGAATATCGAATGAGCACAAGGAAGAAACGATCTGGCACGCGAAGTCTACCTTCGACTTGTTGAGACTTGTCTCCCATCAGGGCACCGCTGACAGACTTTGCGTATCCCGTAACCTGGTCAGATAGACCCTCGACAAAGCCTTTAGCTTTGGCTGCGTTGGTCTCGGTCTCGCCCTCAACGTGCTCTTGCTTTCCGTTGTTGGCGATGTTCTGGCTTCCAACGGCATTACCGAACTAGAGAGAGAGTGATAAATAACCTGTAAAGCGACGAGAAATCACACAGATGGCATACAGCTTCGGTGGCGGAGCCCTTGGCAGAGTGGAACTGTCCGGAGGTTTTGCTAGAGCGACAATAAATTAAGGACAAGTCCACTGAACGCGATCCATGGGAAATTTACCTTGGGTCAGACATTATGAGGGAAATTGGAGTTGGATGGGTGATTGTGGTGGGAAGAAAGCAAGGATGCGGATGAGCAGACAGCCAACTGGACCGACCTKTTATACCTTTATTTTCAATGCCCGATGCCAGTCAAACGCGAGTGTGGCGTCGTCATTCCATAGCCAGGATGACGGGAGTGACGTTTTCAAATGACGTAGTGATGTTTGCAGCCACCCGATAGTGGGTCACCGCCACAATCGCGCCAAAAATGTGGAGGATCCTCGATAAATTGGCAATTAGCCTTCAGGATAATCCTCGATGGGATGCACAAAATTTGATGGACATAGGTCAGAAGGCTGCGCGAATATCGTCACATTTAGAAATAAAAATACATTTGTGGTTAGGAAGACTGCATCGGAATGGGAGTAAGAATCATCAGGTTTGGATGGAAGGAGATGATAGACAAAACACGCACGATTGGACATGTAAAGAGACAAATGAGTAATGTAATGAATGAGCAACCAGAGCAGAATAAGAAACAGGTGCAAAAAGACAGTACAATGGGAGCACAGAAAGGAGAGGGTAACGAATGGTGGTAATGCACGTACTAATAGAGTACAACTAATTTTGACTGTCGGTGAGACGAAAGAGAAGGAACGAAGAAGAAACAGAACAATACATAATAGCTACAGGTATAGAATGGACAAGCGGGTATACTTGAAAATGATTGAATGAGACCGTAGATTTTAACGTTGAAAAACATTCAAGAAACTGTGTTCATCAGCATTATGAGAACCTACAGCCAAGTAGCACAAATATTAGATAGCTGTAAGACGTTTGCGGGACAATACTCACAGTTCACGAGATCTCCCTCCACAGAAGCTCATGATTGACTTCTTCATCCAAGACGCACGTTCCATCGACATACGAGATCACCGACCTATCGTATTCACGAACGAACACTACCGTAGAGATCGAACGACCGTACAGTCGCACTTCGCCACTCAAAGAACGCATAGCAGAGAAACTAATAGGCGGTGGATTCCAACTGCTGATGTCTAGCTCGATGCAGGCGAGTCGAGGGAATTTCCGAAGGCTTGCGTAGAATTTGAGTCGCTAGAAGTAGAAATAGAGAATGTCAAAAAATTAGAGAGTTGAAGAGAGCAAGGATCTGACCTCACGACCAGCCACCGGCAATACCAACGTTCCCAAATACCTCAGGTCTGATGACAATGCTCTGACTGGTGTAAGGGCCTGTAAGAGCTCAAGGGTAAACCGCTCCGTATAGTCGGAAGCAGCTAGGTCAAGACTCTTAAAACGGCGCGTGGACTGCTTCAACTTGTTCACGAGCGAATGTAGCTCTTCTCGCTTCTCCCGGGGAAGAGTGCGAGAGAAACAAGTCTTGAGACGAGTGAGAGGTCGTCCAACGACAAGAGCTGCCGCTGCTTCACTAAACGTGCATTCTAAAATCTTCAAGTTAGGCAGAGAATTGGGAGGAAGGGCAGTCGGTCCGTGAGTTGGTGTTACAGCTAAGGGAGAGTCCGGAGGGGGGTCGGAGGCGGAAACTGGAGTCGTTGGGGATGGGGCGTCATCTGCGTTTCGGGGGATTTCGGGAGCATCTACGCTTCCTCCGTTATAATCCAGTATATACAAGTCGTCGAGATTAATCTGGGAAGTGAGAAATCTGACAAGGGAGGCGTCCCAGTCAAGATCGCAATGAAATGTTCGTAGCTGGAAAGTACATTGGTCCAAGATCCAAGCTGTGGTCGTATCAAAGGCACTGGAGACATGGATATTCAGGTGACGCAGATTCTGAATGTGTTTAAGGGCTTGGGAGATAGAGTTCCAATAGTCATCAGGTAAAGACTCGTTGGCTAACTGCCTGAGAGCATCACCGCCACCCGGCTCAACTCCGACTCCGTGAGGCTCGTCTATTTCCACGTCCTCATCTCCGTCACTGTCCTCGTCATCGCTCGATGAGGGACCTACTAGAGAGATTGCAAGTGCGTCGACGAGCCCACTCACGCGAGGTTGATTGGCTAGCGTCTCACATAAGAGCATAGTGGTCGTCACGTCCTGCATGAAAAGAGTGTTGTAAAGAGCGCGTTCCCCGACCTGGCGGAAACTCTTGTTGACTCTACAGAGTGTAGCAATGTCGGATCGGTTTCCCACATGTTTTACAATGGTACGATAGGCCTCGAGGGATAGTTCCATGTACCGTGGTGCATGTCCCTACAAGATTCGTCAGCTGGTGATTTACAGTACGTCGATATGGGTGTGAACATACGAGTACTCGGGAACAGGGGGAATAGTTGTGTTGTGCTTTATAGCAGCTAAAGTGAAAGGAATGGGAAGCAAAAGGAAGGAGGTGAAGATCTGAAGAGGTTCGTATGATTAAAGTTTAAACCTTCAGGGTCAACAAGCCAAATCAGAACAGAGGGAGCGTGAGCGTTCAAAGACTGATGAAGCACAAACGCGTAAGCGAAACGCACGGAACTACGAAGCACGGGTGTGCCGAGACCCCAAGGAAGGAATGAATGTTTTTGAATGAAAGACGCTCGGTGGATTCGAGAATTGCGAACCGATGGATAGCACGAACTAAGAAGGAAAGGAAAGGGAAAGATAACAGGATACAAGAGGGACGCTGTTTGAAGAACCTCGACGCGCTCTATTTAAGTATCGAAATCATTGGGGAAGCTCGGCGGAGGTATATCGGATCCAGATAGCCGTGACTAGATCTAGATATCCAAGGCTCATCTCGCGTGCGTAACGGTGCGTTAAACACTATCCTCGAAATATCGATGTCTATGGGGTACTCTGTGGCACTGAGGAAGTCGAGGAAATGGWCATTGGAAGATAGAAGTAGAGATCTGGTGGCCACGCGAGTGCCATGTGCATCTCGCGTGCGGAGAGGTCGGCGAGACTGTTACCACCACAACGAGGAGGAAAGAAATAATGATATTCTTGAACATTTACTAGACAACTAACAGTACGATTCCTCGTCTTTCAAGATAAAAAGAGACATCGGAAGCCCGAGAACGCCTGGATGCTAGGCTGGGCGTCGTCGTCGAAGCATGAAAAGGGTCTCAGCAGATGCCAAAGTTGAGCATAGGCTCCGAAAGATCACGGAAAGAAAAGGCTTTGAATGCAGTTCATAAGCCAAGGAAGAGAGAGTACAATCTTCGTGAAAGTGACCGCGAAGATGCAAGTCCATTAGCGATACTTTGAGGGCGCCGCGCCGGCCAGCGCGTTCTTGATAAGTTACTATTGCACCAACCTATTCGTATCAAGGTTCCAAAGGAGCAAGAGTGGGTCGCAGTTCAATATTCAGTGCTTGATCTGGATCTAGTGGAGTTAGCTGATCCGTTCCCTTCATTGAAGTAGACAACCAGGGTCAGGGATTGAGAGTACTAGTGGTTGTTCGTGGTCAGGATTTAGAAAGCCGTCAATTTTGAATTGATCAAAGAGCCGCACAGCGTAGATCAAGTATGACATAACTGCATTTACACAAAACTTACTGTAGGCTACATACCTACGCGAGCTTGAGAGCAGCTAGTTATGAGTAAGTAGTGCTGGATGAGACTATAAATTAAATGAGGAGACGTGGGTGCGTACCAAACGATCACGTGGAAATATCCACCCGGTACCGGGTAGCCATATCCGCGTCAATTTTTTTTTTTTTTTTTTTTCATGACGCGTCCAACATCTGTCTCTAGGATATTTCCTTTCCGATTACTGTCGAAAAAAATACCTGAGAGAACAATAATATTTGGCCACCANTTTTTACAGTGGATAAGTGGCGACCAGATAGACAGTTGTATCAACTAGAAGAATCTTGCAAGGGGACAAGTTGACAGTGATGACAATGTAAGTATATCAAAACCATTTCTGCAGAGACGATTAATTGTATGATATTGATAACTATCATTCGCTGGTTTCTTGGAAATCTTCTAGAGACTACACAACTTGAAGGACCGAGCTACAGAGGCCCGGGACTGTGTAGTATACTTAGGAAATTCGCAAGAGGTCCACTGGTAATTTTGGCCNACAGTGTCACCTCTCTACTAGCGGGATGTAATCCGCAATCAGAGGCTGAGGGGAAAAGAATGAAGAACATGAGTACAAGGAGCAGAAAAGAAAAATTGCAGCGGGGACAGTGAAGCTTACARCACAAACAGGAAAATTATAAGGTAAGATCTTCGTTTCAAGTTTGACATGGGGCACCCTTACTCTATTGATTTGGTATCCCCAGTCCCCACCGTTGAACTTATCCACAGAAGAACTATTCGAGTTTGGGATCGAATATTACAGCAGCACTAAAGATCATCCTAGATAAGTCAATGGCACCGGACCCTGAATTTCTCACTTGTTGCGCTCCAATAAATACTATGTTTCTGTCGCGCCTGATCAAATGTGAGACCTTTATCCTCTCAGCACCTCGCTGGCAGACTTCCCGGAGAAGGATACCTCCAGATATCCTGGAGAATGCACTCTTCAATAGCACCCTCAAGGATCGTTAAGCAGTCGATGGAAACTCCCACTTCCTTCCCCTCGCTTTCTCTCCAGTGGCCGCTGGGTTGGTAGCTTAGATTCTAGAATCATCATGGCGAGAACGCCCGATATACGTCAGGCAATTTTTTCTTTTTTCAAGGAGTAATTACTTCAATCATGAGTAGGTCCTCATCGGAAAGGTTGCCTGATAANATCCCAGCCTAATCGTGCGGGAAACCGAGAGCGTCAGATTCGTTTCGTGATGGACAGTGTCATACAAATTGATCTGCGATTCCTTCGATCAAGTCTGACATAACCACAATTACAGCGCGTAACGCCGAGGTTTCTGTTCCTTGAACCTGAACCATCACCGACTTCGAACACCCACCATTGACTTGGGAAACGTCAGTATCGACGCCAGGAGTGGAGTTGAAGCCTGAAATGCAGGGTGCTGTCTCTGAGCCTTCAGCGATTCAGTCCCTCAACATCACCTTCAATTTAAGTTCAATTGGGACATTTCTTAACTTTCCAGGTCGTCTTTTGTCTAGATTTCGCCATGCAGATGCGGTCCATGGCAATATAGACTCAATGATCTATGCATCGGAAGCAGAGGATCGGCAGGCTAGTTCGTCTAGTCCAGAAGAGGCTGCAGCAATGGCACCTGGACCCTGGGCATTCTTCACGTCAGGNTATATGCTTGGATTACTGTTCATGGTCACTATCATTCGATTATAGCCAAATATTAATGGCACTCACTCCTCATGTCTATAGGCCGTGCTCATGCATCGTCTTCCTAACATCATTGTCCCGCCCAGAACCTTGAGGAACCGGTCGCGTTCCTTCGGATTACAACGGGTCTATCGGGCAATCTTCCCCTTAGACATGAGCAACACATCTACCCGACTAGCTCTACATCTTCCTACTCTATATCTCATGTTTCGTTCACTTCTTCTCTGGACACTGGTTCTGTTGCAAACATCGAATATGTACCCCGAGCGCTCAACCGGCATAATCCACTTCCTGGGGCGGTGGAGTGAGACCAAAGATATGCAAGAGATAAGTTGGACAACTTTTTGTGCAGTCTGTGCTGCGTTCTGTGTGGAGGCTTTTGCTCGTGGACTCGACGGAGTCGGTTTTGGTTTTGGTGCTCACATGCATGCAAACACGTCCCCGTTCAACCTTGTAGGATACGCTTTTCTTTTGCATGTCTATTCATCTTCCGTCACACACGTCTTCAAACCACAAGACCTCCCTTCTCGACCCGACAAACACGTTGTTGTAACAATCACAATTCCTCTTCTGCAACTCACGATCTTCCATCTACTTTCCGTCCATCGCCAATGGTCCAATCATCGCCTGCTACCCACCGCTCTGTCCTCTTTACTCTCCTTGCTCCATTTCCATATGACGCTCTTCTCCCACAAAACGTTTGATATGAGTGCGGATGTCTATTCGTCATCAAACGGTACAGCAAGCTATCCACTACTAAACTACATCCCAAATATATTCGAAACACTCCTCTTGCTTACCATCTCGTTGACCGTCACATTGAATGTAATCACCCAATTGCTCATCTCGGGCGAGGTCACGAAACCGTTGTTGGGGCTCGGCTTAACAGGTCCAGGTATTCGTTTCGGTTTATTATGTCTCTCGTATCTCGGTTTCCTAATGCCCGTTCCCAGATGGACATGTTTCAGGCTGGAACTGGACCCCGCCGTGGGATGAAGATTTTGGTATTATCCTACTTCGTGTGGGAACCGCAAGTCTCGAAGCTACTGGTCTGCGTGGATGGGGAAACGAGGTAGGATCCATTGTCGCTTCGACCCCAGCCTACGCCTCCCTCCGAATGAGTAAAGCAGGAGGCGTCAAAGTTTTCTCACCCTTGAAAACCAAGCGAGGATACTCGAACGAAGTGCGAGAAGTGGATGTAGGGGATAACGATCTAGCAGGGCAATCATGGGGGGTTCCGAGGATATGGACGGTTGAGGTTGGGAGGTGGAAGATGAGATTGGAATTTTTCAAGAATGTATGGTGGCTGCTTGGTCGACTGGTGGGAATGGCTTCCGACCTTGTCTTGCGGAGGCGGAAAGTGGGAAGGATTCCTTCACCGACGATTCGTCCTCGAGAGCACAACAACGACGGGGAAGGTGTGAGTGAAGACGGTGAAGCTCGTGACATATTGTATGACAGGTTCGTAAAGGGTGAGACTGTGTCCGATGATGAAGGTGAATGGGTGGGAGATGGTGCCACATCTGGATCAGAAACAGAGGCGGAAGAGGATATAGATCAGGATGAAGAGATGCTCAAGTTATACTCGGACCTACAAGGTCGAGGTTTAGAGGGCCGAGAGGTTACACCTTCAACAATTCTGGCTCACATGACGAATGAAGAAGGATCTCCTCTAACACGGAGAAGATACCAGCGTCTTCTTGATGGTGGTCCATCGAGTGTTGCCGCAAGTGAGTCCCTGATTCTCTAACTTAGTGTGAATATATCTTACTGCGGGATAGGTAACCATCGAGCAGGTTCAACTAGGACTGACGATGACAACCGCAGGAACTGTGTTATCTGTACCTGCGAGCCTCGGGAGATAATATGTTGGCCTTGTCGGTTTGTGCTGTACCCATGACCAGAACGCGCAGCTGCTCATTTTTGCCATTGCTCAGCTGTCTCACCATGTGTGATTTCTGTCGCGAGAACTTGGCCTCCCAAGTTGGCGCCTCTAAACACCGCTGTCCCTGTTGTAGGAGACCGTAAGCTCCAAGTCATCACCATTAGTTAGGCTGGTTACTGACACCCACGTTCTGTAGCGTGGAAGGATATTCAAGGATTTACATACCCTAGCTGGAAGGATTCATTTGTAGAACACGCAGCCAACGCTAGTCCATCACCACAGAACTTGTACCACTATCTATCTACCCAATCACTATATTGTTCCACGAACGGACCGCTATTTTGAGAGCGGACGCATGCTCAGAGCTAGAGAAGGGAGAGGAGAGCATGGTCCTGAGGATGCGCGTAAACACGTGCGTCACTATGCCAAGACATTTGCTGATCGACGCACTCAGTCTTGCCCTCGACATCGCCGTCTGTTCCCTCCCTCTTTCGCCTTGCTATTGGTTTGGACGCAATTCACTCACACCTACTCTTTGGTTAATCGACAAATTTCACACCGAATGCTCTAGAATCTGAAGTTTGCTCTCACGTTATGTAGGTTCGTTCTTTCTTTCGCAAGTAAATCAGGCACACATGGAACGGATACTTCGAACTGCGCTAGTCAGAAGTGCAACAGAACTTCCGATGATCGTTGCAATATAAAAGGCAGGCTTTTCAGGATTATGTTCCCTTGTCGCTCGTCTTCTCCTCGTTATGCAGTCCTTAGTTCGTTGGGTCAGTCTCGCTCTTTTCCTGTCCTCCTCCNTCGTCTTCGCTGCCACGACTAGTGGGAACTTCAATGTGCTGACATACAATGTCGCTGGATTGCCAGGTGAGTTTACGCTGTTGCTGCGATGGCTAATATGATACTGATCCAGTTGGTTCACCCAGAGATCCTATCTTCTGGGAATCCTGAAGTTAACACTCCCTTGATCTCGCCCCGTCTGACCGCTTTCAACATCATCAACGTTCAGGAGGATTTCAACTACCACGCTGCCCTCTATGCCAATGATGATCATGCTTACAGAACCCCAACTTCTGGCGGTGCAGGTGAGAATGTGCATTTGCATCTTCTGTTTACCTGGCGTTAACTCGGTTTTGTAGCTATTGGGTCTGGCTTGAACTCCCTCCTTGATTTTCCCTTTATCGACCTCGAGCGTGTTGGTTGGGATGATTGTAACACCAACGGAGGTGACTGCCTGACCCCAAAAGGCTTCACTTACCTTCGCTTCCGTGCCTCTGAGGGTGTTTGGATCGACCTTTACAACCTCCACACTGATGCTGGCTCCGATTCCGGGGATATTAACGCTCGCACAGGCAACTTCGCCCAGTTGGCAGAGTTCATTGGCACATGGTCGGCTGGTATGCCCGTCATTGTCATGGGCGACACCAACGCTCGTTACACTCGTGTTGGAGACGCTGAGTCTGTCCGTAACTTCGTTTCCACTACCGGAACCACAGATTCTTGGGTTAAGCACATCAGAGGCGGGAACCCTCCTGCTTCGGGTGCTGATGCTCTTGTCTGCCCATTCCCCTTCGCGTCGGGTACTAGCCAAGATACGATGAACGCTTGCGAAACCGTCGACAAGATGTTCGTTCGAGGAAGCAAGCTCATGACTTTAACGACTACTGCCTTCGCAAATGAGAACTTGGCCTTCCTCGACAGTGCCGGTGCTCCCTTGAGCGATCATTACCCTCTTTCCAGCAACATCGCGTGGACATTATCATCCGCAATACGTCTTGCGGATCTCTTGGGTGGTCCACACGGNAGATCCTTTCCACGACGTTGCGGGTGTTCTGTCTGGGGAAGTCCCTATCCTGACTTCCCTCACCATTCGTGGCGGTAGCCGTGTTGACGCAGTTTCCTTCACTGTCAGATATGACTCTGGTGCCACTAGTACTGCTTCACATGGCGGCTCTGGTGGAACAGCTAAGACGCTGAACCTGGCTTCTGGCGAACTCATTAACTCTATCACTTTGTGCTCCGGCCAGAAGGATGGCCGCACTCGCATCTTCTACGTTAGTGTCACCACCAATCGGGGTAACACTCTCTTTAACGGAGCAACAACCTCCGACTGCCAGACTTCAACTGCTCCCACTGATGCTGGTGATGGTGTTTGGGGTCTGGTTGGCTTCTGGGGACGGTCCGGGAATGAGATTGACAGACTCGGAGGTGTATGGGGCGCCTCTTACTAATCTATGGAAGAAAGTACGCAAGATTAAGACTTGATTGGAGTGTATGAATGACAGAGAACCATCGCGACTTTTCCCTTCACTTATTTGATACCAATATCTAGTTACTACCCACAGTCTTTACTATCGCTAGTTACCGACTATGCAAGCATATACCATCGTGTACAAAGTTTTTGGATTGTTGAGAAGACATCATGCAGTACGCTTGGTGCCAGCAGAGCTTCTAGCCTGTACACAACCATTGTAGGATATTTTAAACGCTAACATACACTCTCAACAACAATTCTACTGATCAACTGGATTATGAGGTGATTACAGGGTGATTGTTTCTATTACTTACATACATAATTGCAAGTGTGTTTACTCGGGGTGGCATGCAATCCACACTCCTCACCACGAAGTAAGATAATTGTCCAATCCGTCGAATCCTGAATTTTGCCCCTGTGATCGTACATAATATATTCCGCCATTCTACAATTTAACCCCATGAGACTCTTGAAGTCAGCTCGCCATGTCGTAGAGGTTTCACAGGCTGAGCTGCNNCATCATTTCCTCTGGATCTGATCGTTGTAGTGGCGAACTATCTCTATTTCTCCTATGATATAATGAACCTTTCTCTTACGGTGAGCTTCTACTTTCAATTGGTGCACCTCGTATAGCTCTCTTCTGATATGTGTTTGATAGTCGAAGGACGTCTTCTTCTTCTTGATTTCTCATCGGTATAAGACCATCGAAATTCGAACAACTTCTCGCTGTATCGCACAGCTGGAATATCTCTTGCGTAACCCTCGAGTTTGTTTCCACATAAACACCTTGATCTTGCGGCCCAACTACCTCAAATCAGTCGTTCCATTGAAGGTGAAGAATCTACAAGCAGAAGATAACGTTGCAAAGATGCTTGGGCTGCTCATACCCAATCTCAACTCATTAGAGAAATTCATATGGGATGGAATCGAAACCTGCCCTGATACAATCTGGAGAGAAANTGAAAATATGCTGTCCTAGACTAAGATATGTTGGCTCAAATTTTGGAGAGCGTCCCATCGATCCCGAAAGCCATGTCAGTGCTTAGTTACTACCAAGGCATTTCACTAAYGTTCCTGAGATTTGGCAGCTTTTCAAGTTCGACGATCTTCTGGGCGTCTCGATTACCTCCAAAGGTCAAGACATTTGGGCGTCTACGCAATTCAACCTTGGTGGCTGCGAACGCCTACCCTACCAATTTTGGGTCATGATCACAAGGCGATCTCCTCGATTATCAGAACTCACTATTGGGCATCGCGATAGAAATCTAGCGATGTCCAGGAGATTCTWTGTGCCCCATGTCATCTGGGGACTGGTTACATGGCCTGCCATACGCCATCTCGATCTCTCAAATGCCTGCATCATACCAAACATTATCACTAACCCAGATTTTCACCGGTCTGTCGAGGAACTATACAGTGAGCTAATAGAGAATCATCCATCTCTACAATACTTCAGTATGATCCCGTTGACGTGGGTCATGGACACCTTTCGTTTCTATCATGAGAGGCGACCTCAACCGTCTCTCCCTCAACTCACCATCGATCCATCGGATCAGTGTCAGGCAGACTCGCTGCTCATTAGAGGAGGTGCATGGATTGGATATGTTCCTGATACCCCGAAATACATTCTCCAGGAGATCGACATCTGTAGGATCGCTTTGCGGCCACCGTCTTTTGGGAGATTCCGTGAGCTGATCGCAGCCCACAAACAGCTGAAATCTTTTGGTATATGGGTGGACCTTAACCCCCTGACGACTGGAATGGGCATATTGAGGATAACTTGGTCGCTAGYGAAGACTACGATATTGTTCATGTCGCTCAATCTTTCATATCTGTAGCTCCGCAGCTACAACACTTCCGTTTTCACTGCCTTACCGATTGTCCCACGACACCTTCTTGGAGGAATGTCCCAAGGTTGTTAATTGGGGCAACCAAGCTTCAGAGCTTCGAGCTCTATATGAGATCTAAATCAGCAGCGATGTCCAAGGCTGCTGAAAGCCTGGCGATATCTTTTCCTACGTTAGCAAAGGTCCGCCTCTGCATGGCTTCTCAGGATTATTCATGGAGGAGGTTTGAGCCGGGTTGCATATCTCCTATCATGAAGGAGGGTGTATATCACATAGTCCCAACGAGGAAAATATACGCAAATGAGAAAGGAGGGGAAGGTGGCTCTGCAAAAAAGTACGACAGCCGCTTTGAGATCGACCTGCAAACTCGAGTTTATACTTACTTTTGAATTGGCCGCTTGGGTACTTAGTTCAAAGGTTACTTTACTTCAACTTATCTGTATTACCTCAGGGTTCAGGCGCGTTGGTACCACTGTCGTGTAAAACCATGTAATCCCCCAGGTCCTCTTCCTAACGAAACCTGGGTATTGTAGGTCACTGTACCATTCACTTCCACACCAAAGTCCATTTTCAGACTCGCACCTCAAATGGCTGTCGCGCATCCAAGGCATATTGAATTGCCACTCCTCCGCACACAACGAAGTTTGCAAGGTAAAAAGAAAAGAAAAGACCGGTATGAGTACAAAGAGGCACGAACAGTTATACACTTGTTTTATGGGTGGCCGTGAAAAAATGACAGAG
>LBLO01000357.1:0-29399 GCA_004354395.1 Chondrostereum purpureum | reverse complement strand
TGACAGGTGGAGAAGACAGTCCAATCGAACTGGCGGACTACAAAGCAATGAGCAGTCGCAATTACTCTACGTTTTCTGCTCAACGTGAGGCAATCTTCGAACTCTTCGAAGCGTATGCAAGGCGGAAGAAACTCCTTGATGAAATGGATTCAGCAGATCGGTGAGGTTCTTGTTGACGACCTCTCGGGTGAATAAGGATCAACTCTCATAAAATAAGCAGCACCCATTCCATTTTGCGATTCATTCGCACACACAAAACAAATTGGAAATCGATTGACTATCTGTACGTTAACGCCATATCACTGCATATCTCAAACTCAATATGCCATTTCATTCAGTTATGTTGATGAGGCTCAGGATAACCTGTTGATTGACACCCTGGGTATGTCTTGTATTCCCACGTTGCAGGATAAAACTCATGTAGGCTCACAGTTCTGAGGGTCCTATGTGGGAATCCAGATGGCTTATTCTGGGCCGGGGACACAGCCCAAACGATTTCAGTCGGGAGTTCATTCCGCTTCAATGACCTGAAAGCATTCCAATACCGAATCGAGGTGGGCAGATCGGTCTACTCAACAAGATGGCATGTGCTCATTCCAAGCATAGAAAAAACGTCTCAACAGCCTGTCCACAAAATATGTGAAGCGTCAAAATCAGCCAGATATGTTTCAATTAGCAATCAACTATCGCTCTCATGCTGGTATTGTGAACTGCGCGCATTCCATCATCTGCCTCATCACCCAATTTTGGCCCACTGCCATTGACACTCTTTCCCCGGAGCAAGGAATTGCTGACGGAAAGAAGCCTCTGTTCTTCTGCGACGGCAAAGGCAGCTTAAATCTCGAAGAATTTTTGTTCCGAGACTCAGGCAATGTCGTTGAGTTTGGCGCCCAACAGTGTTAGACTTTCTCTCTATCAAATCAAATAATCCTGAATCAGTATCATAGGTATTATTGTACGTGATAACACCGCAAAGAAGCGATTGAGAGAGCAGTTTGGGAAAGACGTTGGTTTAATCATGTAAACCAAACCCCTTCCAGTGTAGCCTGCTCTCATTACTGATCTTCTGCAGGACTATCTATGATAGCAAGGGGCTCGAATTCAACGATGTAAGTTAACCAAATTCATTGCAGCACAAAATCGATCATTAGACTGGCTTCGCAGGTTCTGCTTTTCGACTTTTTCCGTGATTCCAACGTCGGAATCRCTCAGTGGAGGGTCATCCTGAATGCACTAAAGGATGAAGGACATGATGTCGCGGCCCCAGCATTTGATCCTGTCAAACACGCCAGTGTGTGTGCTGAGGTGAGGAAGACCACATTCCTTCTAGATACTGCGAAGTATACTAATGAGTTTCTATGTTTTCAGCTAAAATTTCTATATGTTGCCATCACAAGAGCGAGAGAGAACCTTTGGATAGCTGACCAGTCTCTCAAAGGGGTCCCGCTGAAGGTAAGTAACACCATTGCATTTTTTCGGATATCTTCATTCAACCATACGTAGGATTTCTGGGTAGCAAGGCACCAAGTACAGGTTGTAAGCCCTGATGCCAACATTCCCCGGCTCGCAGTGTCCTCTTCACCAGAAGAATGGGCATTCACAGGAAATGAACTTTTTGCTAACAAGAATTATGAGGAGGCCAGAGATTGCTTTCGCCGTGCTTCTCTTCCAGATCGAGAGCGCGAAGCTAACGCTCATTTTCTACGTGATCAAGCTCAAAGGCAGAATGCGGCTAGCAAGGCTGAACAAAACTCCCGGGCTCAGGCATTCGTTATCGCTGCTAACGAATTTATGGCTTGTGCAGGTGCTTCGCACCAGGTAGAAACAGAACATCATTACCTCCGCATATCGGGACAATGCCTCGAAGACGCCGGAGAAAAATCCGCCGCTGCTACAGTTTACGTACGGTGCCACCAGTACTCTCGCGCCATTGAACTTTGGGCATCTGTCACCATGTTCGATGAAGCCTTTGATATCATGGAGAAATATCCGAATGAAATCTCAGAAGTTCTTCGAGAGAGGGTATTGAAACGTGCACGGCTGCATTTCTTCAAACGGCGCGAGCTTGAGTAAGGAAGTCCACTTCTCTAAACTCGATTCTCGGTCTCATGCAGTGTTTTCAGTCGTGCTCGAGCCCTCTTTGATGATGACAACGAGGCTCTGGAATATTTGGAAGAGAGAGGCCTCACTGAATCGCGAGCATCACTCTTGGAATCTATTGGCAAAGACTTTGATGCTGCAATGCTTTATTTYGAAGAAGGCGACATTTTTCGAGGACTTGAGGTACTCCTGAACATTGTTGATCATCCCTTCTCTCTGTCCCATGCAGCTGAGAAGATTGTTGAGGGGCTTTGGGGAGAGCTTTCCTTCGCCGTGATTGTGACTGCGGAGCCTTCCGAAAACTTGTCCCGCTATCTCAAACTTAGCTCAGAGATTGGYGACAARATTGGYGACACTCCCATCCAAAGTATTGTACGTCTTCATGCATTCGACTCTATTAAGATCAATAATTCTGAACTACTGTTAGCTTACGATGTTTGCCGCCATTTCCAAAGGAGCTTTCCGAGACCTTCGGGACATGGGCCGTCGCTTCATCGAGCAAGGCAACGTCAGCGCTGCCCTTTTGTGTTTTGACCATTATTTCCACCATTGCCCTTCTTTCCAGTATATGTCCATGGAGTCATTACCCCATGAGATAGAAGAATTCAAAAGCTATATCGACCTTTTGCGTTGTATGGCCTATCATAACAATCCTTCCAGCGATGCAGACATCTTACAGAGTTTTGGGATTCAACGAGTTCCAGATGCTGAAGATGTGTTTGCACTGCCTGTTGGATCATTTCTTCGAACTGAGATTGTGTCCCATCCAAATATGTTGACTAGTTCAGACCTTCGCTTCCACCTTCGCCGGACTTTGACGCGCCGTCTCCGCGAAAGAATCATTCTCCAGGACAATTTGGTACAAAGGGCACCTATATTGTCCCCATGTCTGAACTGGATCTTGTCGGGTTTCAAAGAATGTAATCGAAATACCGATGCCTATAGGTGCCCAGATATCCATCTCAAATCTATCCCGTCCACCCAGGAGTACCATGACCGAGTTGGGGTGCTCCTCCAGCAGCTCGAAGTTGTGCAGATGCTTTCCGCTATCGACTATTCGGGGTTGGAATTTGTCTGGAGAAGAAGGTATGTTGTTTCGCTATGAACTTCTCACGAGGCTCTGATAGTTTTCCTAGAAACTGGATCGGAAGACTGTACAACATGTTATATCCTCCAAGCAATCTCCTTGGTAACATTGGCTGCTTGGATATAACGCGCATCCACAATGCGAGGAAGGGACTTTGCATTATCGGAGACTGGGTACAGAATGTCGCATTCACGTTGGACTTCTACAACAATCTTTCTTTTCTTACCGACTTCATGAGAATGGCTTTTCTTGGCTGTTACTTGTCGGCGCCCAATGTACCCCCCTATCTTCGTCGGGNTAGATACACCCATACACAGGAAAGCCCCGAAAGGTACATTCGGATTGATATTAATGGGGAAGGACACTCTATCGTGAACTATGCAGTGGCCGTTTTCCAAGCTGAAAACCCTTGGTCATTGTATGCCGGAGTTGCTGCGTTTGAGTTAGCCATTCAACAATCATCTTAGGTCCCAAACTAATGTTCATCTCGTAGACACATCGTCACTCGGGAACTACCCATTGATGTGACGGCCCTGTGCGATTTTCTCGACCTCCTTTGTGCATCTTTTATTGCCACCAATCGCCTGGACTATGCAAACTCGCTCAATGGGCTAACAGCACCGAGGAGCTGGATTGTCCGACACATGAACATTGCCGATATCGTTTTCAGGTATACTCGTCGATCTATACAATTGAGTCGAGCGGTAGGAGTCTTGTTGGGACACATTTATGACAAGAAGGAGGACTGTGAGTGCTATCTTGCCCACCGGGTGTCCATTATATTCATAGAGTTTGCTCCAGCTTACCTTCTTGTGGGACGATCGGGTAACAGGACCCTCTCGATGCTACCGTACCGTGTGCGGAACATGTACATGGCTCGAATGTGTGCAACTTATCTATCTGGATGATTTTCCGGCAACTGACTTCTCTTCTCTCCAGTTGTCAATCAATTGCTCTATGTAAGCATAAATTATAATTCTACCCTGTCAGGACAAGTAACTGACAACTTCGATCCAGTGGGATACAACATCTCGTCGTATGCTCTACGCGAAGCTATTGGGTATTGCTTCAAAAAGGTTCATGACAAAGCATTTGGACCCGGTGGTAGAGGGTTGGACACCCGCTTTGACTACGCCCAGTAAGCATCTCCTGAGAACGCACTTGCTGTTTTCAAGGTTAACTGCTCTTCGTAGATATATTATGGCTTCGGATTGGCCCCGCATCAGTAGAATCGTCCGCCGTTCTTTGATGAACTGCGAATTGGACGAGATGATTCAACTCATTGACACGAAGATCGTCCATGGACAAGTGCGCAAAATTATGGGGGTTCGAAATGTGTACTACGACCACCGCGAGAGCATCCCCTCTATACTCTCTCGTCCGGATGAACAGGAAGGACGAGGCGCCGCAGTAGAGAGACCCTCAGATAACACATTAGAAGAACTGGAACCTGAGCACGATCATATCACTGCAGCATTAGAGAACGATGTCGATGAGGAATTGAAGGACGATGACCATGTCGAGATCACAGAGGATCAAGTAGAAGTGCCTTCGGAGGCGGAGCATGCAGCAGCTAACTCCATTCAAATGGCCTACAAGAGCTATCGCGAACGTCTTCAGGCAAGAGCATCTGAGGACATGCGTGGGAGCACACTGTCTCGGTTCTCTTCTGAGTACTCTAAAGAGATCAGAACGGCGTCCGTCAGCTTGAAATACCGGCATATGCTTTTGGGTCCGCTTCCCCATGTTTTGTACCGATTGGGCACTCTCTATACAAACGCCCTTGCGCACAAGAACACAATTAAGAAGATTTTCAAAGATAAAACGACGCCTTCATCCGATTACTTGCTGATCGACCAGCAGTTGACCAATGCAGCGTACGTGCATCTCTGAATCTCTTGGTATTCGTTGACTGATGTCCTTTCCTCACTACAGAACGGTTGTAAAGAAGCTGGGAAAACTCCAAAAGAGCATTACACCCGACACTATCATAGACCGATTGGGCAGTGTCCACAGATTGAAGACTGTCGTTGAAGAGATCTCGCAAGTCATTCGCGAAGGGTTGCCGTTTGAGCCGTCGGAGGACGTTTGTGGGGACCTGGAAATTGGGTGGAAGGGTATYGTGAAGGAATGTGCGCCTGTTGCAAGTAAACCTGCGCCAGCAAGGAAACTGCCCGAGTTGAATACGGAAGACCTTTACTTTTGAAAATCCCCATGTATCCCCTGTCGTTTCTACAGGTTGTATCTTGTAAATGTTAGGTGTTTTCTCTTCATATTCATTGGTTTACAAGACTCGGTTCGCCTCTGCAAGACTTCCGTGAAATTTGAGCCTTTCGGGGTGAAATTGCCACGTCCGACAGTAGTCGCCGGCGAAATCACCAAAGAAGTCCCAATAATGTAGATAGTACGTCGCATTGAAGACGAACTGACAAAATTAAATAGGATAATTTGATGCTATGCGTAAAAGCAAGCAGATGGCGCGGAGAACATTGTCCCAGGACAGGCAACATAACGATAGAAGGGGAACAAAATGCAATGGAATTCAGAGAAAAACACTCGAGTTGAGGGCCGAATTAAGGCCCGTCGGGACTGCGAGGAGAAAAAAGAATGACTATACATAGTCAGGCTTCGACACGGTAGCATCAACGCGTTACAAGCAGCAGGAGTGAGCAAAAATGCATAGAGACACATGTCATGGTGGAGAGCAGCATAGTCTGTGGTAAATCCCACGACACGCTCTGGGATGTAAAAGAATGGTGTAGCATACCAAAATCTTTATAAACCCTTCATCGATATCTTGACATGAATGTCCGCAATTACCACCTTCGCAACCGACTGTCTGCAGCTATGCATAATCATTCCTCTCTGCAGTCTCATATCCCACGAATGAATGACCAGAAGACATTACGAGTGCTGTTGGATAGAAAAGTACATGACCACTTTGCAAGATTCGCTTGATACCTGGAGGGAATAGTGACGACGACTGCAGCCTAGGTAGAAATTTTACGGAGAGTGATCATATATTTCTTTTGGAAAGCCAGAAAGAGCTCGACGCAGGAAAGTGTATCGAGGACATCGTAGTTGGGAATGAATTTGGTTAGCCGTTCTTTCAGAGGAATTAATAAATGCTTATGTCAGGAAGACCCGAGTCATACACTATGTCTTGTGTGGATTGACTCGGAGGCAACTTCCCTCTTGCTTGCATGACGACATAATCAAGCTCGGATGAAGTTCAATCTAATCTATTTCGCGTCCATCAACTACCGCAATCTGGGAAATGAGAACTCACCATGAGGATGGCCGCCTATGTCTGTCTACGGGCAAGCTCGGTCATTAGGTAGGTTATATTACACTGCCTGGAAGATTTACAGCTTATCACACTCTCCACGACGAATAATTCTCACTCACTAACAACCATGAACTATGAAGGACACCCAGTAAGTTGTGCCAACGCTGTAATGAGAGGGTGTCTACTAAACAGTTCATTATGAATTTAGTATTTGCGTGAAACCCCAACCTCGCAGAACCAAGAGGTAGTGCAAGTTAAACCTTCATCTTGGGAATCTAAGACTCACGAGGTTAACATTCTAGCATAATGGTGCTCCAAGTCAAGCGGAAAGCCGACACCCTTCACCAGAAACTGTGAGAGAAATTGAAATTTTCAATTACTTTGTGGATTAGCTGAACAGGAAAAATACAGATAAAACCGTGGGACTATGGTCCTCTTCTTTATGCCCCTCATTCGGAAGGAGATCCATGGGAAAACTGCCGAGTAATTCTGGAGAAATAYGATAAGGAAATGTGCGACGGATGGACCGACGACATCTCCAACATGTTGACATTCGTGAGTTTTTCTTCACCGCTGGGTTTTTGAGGTATACTGAGCATCTAGTAGACTGGTTTATTTTCCGCAATTGTGACCGCATTCATTATGGAGTCCTATCAATGGTTGGATCTTGATCCCAACGACGAGACACACCAACTCCTGTCCCAGATCCTCCAGCAACTTCAAGGGTCCAACACGACTAATACCATTCCTTCGAGTCCGTATAAGCCCGAGTGGAGCTCGATAATCATCAACACATTCTTCTTTCTTAGTCTCAGTCTCAGCCTGTCCGCCGCGTTGATTGGCATTCTCTGTAAGCAATGGATCCGGGAATATCAACGAGACTCAGCGGCGTCTCCAGAACGAGCTGTGGGAATTCGCCAACATCGTTTCCAAGGCATGTTGAACTGGGGTGTCCCGGCGATCGTAGCTTCCTTGCCCATCATTCTACAACTTGCCGTGATGTTGTTCTTCGGTGGTATGCTCCAGCTGCTTTGGCATCGTAGCGCGTTCGTAGCAACATTTTCCTCCATAATCGTGGGTCTGGCTGTTGCCTTTTCCATTCTGGCTACAGTACTTCCAGCGTTGTATGTGCTATTTGATTCATGTTATCAGGGACGTCGGTTCTTGCATCCACATCTTCCTCCGTGCCCATACACCTCTGCGCAAGCTTGGATTGTGTACCGATATATTGCCTTTCCTTTTAGTAAATTACCTGTCTGGGCTCCCATCTACTCCAAGCTCTGCCTTCCCATCCGCCGTAGCATTTCCCGATCCTTTCAAAGAGGGTCGTCATATTTTAAACAGAACCTTTGGGGACTTTTCCGAGCAATCAAGACACCGACGCGTAAACGTGCACATGATCTCGAGGCAAATCAGCCGCAGGACTCGCCACCGCTTCATTGGAATGAGATCCCTTCCTACTGTGCTGCATCCAGTAGTACAATCGTGGCATCGGACGCATTGCACTGGATGACGAAAACGTTGGAGAAGAACCCCCAGGTGATTTGGGTCATATTCAACTGCCTTGAAAGTGGCTGGAAATGGAAAAGGACACAAATGGCCCGTGATTACGGGATTGAGTCTGCTCCTCAATATCTTGGGCAGTATGAACTAACATATTGTATTGCGCCACCGCTTCTTCAATGGGAGCTCCTGATACGTATTCTTAATGACCCATGCAGTCATAATTGCATTCCTGGTTCCCACGTCTTGCAAGGCCATCGTTCGCGCATCGAGGGAGCCTACTATGACCCGCAAGAAAGTGCGATAGAGTATGCGTTGTGGGAGCAGTACGAGATTCTTATGCATGTTGACTCCGTCAGAACAAGATCTAAAGAGCGTACAGGATGGGACTTCTATTCAAATCCAGGTACCATTTCTCCTGTTGATTCATGTGGTGGTAAAGGCAGCTTACAGGGACAAATTTCTAGAATTAGCGCGCCAGTGTTACTTTGCTTTGGAACGCACCATTTCCTACGGCCGTCCTGCTACTTTTCATTGGAATGTCCGTGCCTGTGCTGCATTCCTTGGGCTCTCATTGGCTCTCATTGCTTGGGGTCCACAGGACGTTCGCAAAGCGGTACACAACACTCTTCTGACCGCGTTCATAGAAAAGTGTCTTTCCAGCCCACCCACCATCACTCCCTTCCTCATTGCTGCCAGTCGAAGCAATCGGGTGGTAGTTTACACTACCGAGCAAGATCTGGAATTCTTCCAGTTCTTTCTCCGTGCAGACGACGAAATCCATAAGCGTCAGATGAATCTCTCGACATTCCTCGACCGGGAATGCTGGGAGAAGTGGTCCTTCGAATGCTGGGATGGAACTGGAGAGAAGACGTGGACCAACATAAGGCATCGAGTTTTGAACGATGCCGTACAGTCCCATATTCATTTCACAGACAAGCAACTCCAACGGCTTCATGCTCGTGTGGCTGGGATCAATCCAGATCAAATTCCGTTCGATGAAACCGTACGGGAAATCTGGGCGAACGCTCGAACTCACATGCTGAGCGCGGTCGAGTCCCATAATATAGGAGTAGTAGAGGTATCTGTCCATGGGGAAGGCACGACCAGCTCTGCATTTAGGGTATATTAGTTTACCGTGGCGATTTCCATACAAAGAATCATGAATGTTTCCCCTCAAAATATGTGGATATCCTGCGAAATCTCTATGGTCCCACTTTCGTTCGATGGTCGNCTGCGAATACATAGGTACACAAGAGTTGGGTCAAATATCTAGCTTTCGAATGCGTCCCCCAANGTACTTATCAAAAGAAACTCTCCCTAGGAACACTATGGTTCACTCCACGCCGCGTATAGTTGTGATCGTGATCGTATGTGCTTCTTTCTCTGGGTAGCACTCTTGCAACCTACCAGAACCTAGCAATACATACTCGACTGACCAAAGAGAGTGGCGTATCTCTCAGGTACAAGTACACTTACTTCTATTATCGGTGTTGTCTAACTTCAGGGAACCTTTCTAGTCTAAACATGACAGCCTTCACAACATCTTCTAGTCCCACTTTCCCAGCCTTGAAAAACATTCACTTCCCAGACCTTCTCAGGTGTGTGCGAGACAATATCCCACCAACATTGCTGGAAAGAAGGGAATTGGGTCGGACCATCAACCAAGCAGAAGACGAGCTGAAAGAGTTGCAAAAGGAGGATGACGCCCTGCTAGCGAGGTCTCGTATGATTTCGTCGAGGAACCGCCAAAAGGAGCTTCAGCAATACATAACATACGCCACATCAATTTTACATCCCATCCATCGACTTCCTCCTGAACTTCTTGGTGAAATATTCAAGCACAACTGCGAGGGTAACAGCTTTCGAAATGGTCGGGCTGACACAGTTCCTGCTCTTGTGTATAGCGGAGTGTGCGCGCACTGGCGTAGAACATCATTAGCCACGCCGGAGCTCTGGTCTACTATCTCTCTCACTCTGACCACAGATATAGGGAATAGAGAGCTCCTACCAGAGGTCATTGCTCGCTCAGGAAATTCATTGTTGGCTATTGAAATCAAGAAGGATGCTGCTTGCAATCTCCACAAAACACAACTGGATCTACTCATTGCTCACTCAGGACGGTGGGGGTCATTGAAGCTGGATATTGAGGATTGCAGCCTCTGGGCATATTCCCCAATGGATAGTGCAATGCGAACAAACATTCCTAACCTCGAGCACCTCTACATCGACTACAAGGCGCCGGAGGGTCTAAATACCACGTATGATTTTGACCTCTTCAACAATGCTCCCCGCCTCCACTCTCTAGGTCTTTCTAGATACACTGGTGGTCATGTTCATTTTCGCTTCCCCTCTGCACAAATATTAGACATGACCGTTGGTTGTTGCAGCATCACCGCACTGCTAGAAAGGCTTTCAACTTGCTCCTCTCTCAGGAAACTTGTCATCATTGCCGACGCCGAGATGAGAAATGATGTTTCTGGAGACCCCATGGGTTTCAGTAACCTCACTTCGTTCGCAGTCCATCCAGGCTCTCGGCCCCATACTGATACTCTTCGAGGCATTTTTACAGGGATCCGAGCTCGCACACTAAAAAATGTCGAGATCGGAGACCCTGTTTGGTCTTGCAAGAAAAATTACCGTTGGCGGCCAATCTGGCCTATCGGGGATTTCCTCTCTTTCCTCGCGCCATCGTCTTCAACCATTACCTCTCTGACTCTGAACTATGTGCCATTGTTGGAAACCAGGCTTTGGACATCCTCAGCGAACTCTCAGCACTTCACAGCCTGACCATCTGGGACACCTTACAGAAGTACTCCAATCCTCGAAGCGGTGTCATTTACGGCGAAATCATCACCGACAACTTTATTTCGCGACTCACCATGCCCAGTACGCACTCAGATCCCCTAATTGAGAATCTGAAAACACTGTACATCTCGACGAAGGGTGCAAAGTTATGCATTGACGGTGTTGTTCAAATGGTCCAATCCAGGATTGCCGCAGGCCGTCTCCATCGCATCTCTTTAGACTTCCAAGATGTAGAGGTAGAGGGAAATGACCTGGATTCCTTGCGGAGTTTCGAGCAGGTGGGGATGAGGATTGCTGTTCGCGATAGCACTGGGGTCGTGGTACCAGAAGGCTTCATCGCCGATGTCTGAATTTATAAGTATCTTCGTTTAGAGGCTATTTGGCGTCCAGTACGCAAACCGTGAACATCAAACACGCACCTTCCTGTCATTGGTCGATAGTGCATGCGCGGATTTGGTTGAAAGATTCAGAGTGCCCACATTCCATAATTCTTATACCTCTAATACAATCATTCTACACAGTCTATCCAAAGTCGGCCGCCCCAAGTCTCTCTTGATGTTCGACACCCACAAGGATGGATAAGTAAGCCGTGGGAACCAGAATTGGACTGATTCCCAAGTGTATCACGCTACACCGATTCGACAAAATCCTATAACATGTCCTCTGGTGACGGCGGCCTCCAGTGCTATAAACTAATGTTAGGGAATCTCCTTCCCTCCCTTCTTCAAGTTTGTACGAGCGAGAACRGGCAATCTCCGAGGAACCTCCCAGTTCCCCTACACCTGTCCGCTTCACCTCAGAACGGCCGGGCCCGTCGTCTGGGGAGAGCTTTGTGGAGAAGCGAGGAAGATGTCAGTAACGGTCGATTACGAACTTCCTCGGGCCTTGCACGTCAATCGGTCCCCCGATGCTCACTCTCGACTTGTACGGGCCATTGTGGGAGGCCATGCAAGATTTTTCGGACAACAAATCCAACAACAAACAAGAGCTTTGAAAGACCGATTCGCCCTACTATAGACAGCCTGAACCCCTCCTAGAATTCTACATTAAATCGAATGTCGAACTGAAAGGATACATGTATCCACCAGACCCATCGACCCCATACTAAGCATCCCACTTCTACTTCAAACGTCAGTTTGAGCAGGGAGTTGTCTGTTATGAGTGTCAGTATTAGGGCTCGTTTGACGATGAAGACGAACTCGTACGTTACAATGAATGACTCTGTGAAGTCAGCCATGAAAGGCGCCGCGGGGATCAAGGAGTGGAAAATCCTTTCAAAGGTCAGAGTTGCTGGGAGGTCAGTGGAGGGTTCGTATTCTGCCTCTACTCGCTTCTCAACCTTGAGGACGAAGTCAATGGCAAGTCAGACTCGATGGAATGAGGATCTCACAATGGCGGCACTGGCGACGGTAGCAATTACAGCGAGAACGAGAGGGGCGAATACTTTCATGTTGGATATCAGGCTATTCCAGAAGGAGGTTGAATGGGACTGAAAGAACCCATCCATGACTTGTCCCTCTTTATGTTTCGCGAAATCCTCTCACTTGCCTAATCTTGCTTTCCCATCGGACGCCGAAAAGTCGCAGCGAGCGTCGGAAACTTAGGAGAGGTGTGAGAACCTCAGGCGGTCGTCGTTCCAGTTGGATCTCCATTCCCATGATACATTTAGGGTAGAGCGTAGCTATGTAACGAGAGTATAGAACCCAGCCGAGCGGTAAACTCTGTGTTTGTTTAGTTCGCGAGAAGGAGCTGTGGGAAAGACAGGGTCCYTCAGAACGAGGCCGAAGTAGGGATCAAGGGCAACTGRAATCCCCATTTCGGTTAGATAACAACGTTTTTGCTGGTCTAGGTACGGCCACGTCCTATTTTGAGTGAACATAATGGATTCGATGGATAGGACCAGGCTATATCAGTGAATCAGTAACATTGGATAGTCATAATACTTTGGATGTGTTGCCCAATGAAACTAGTATGTTACTATGTACCCAAGCCTCGGGGGGTACTTGCATATGCATATGGTACCCAGCGCCTAGGCCAAGTTAGATGGAATAAGACGAGTTCATATTGTGCAAATTTCAAACGTCGCCGCAGTTGGAAGCTCACCTACTTTCGTAGCAACTCCACTACACGGTAGCGAAGGGCTCCCAGGGTCTTTTGTGAGGGTTAAAATGTAAAGGCTGATTTTTGGTCAAACAGCAGTAAGCAGGCAGTAAGTACTTCATGGAAAGCTGTAGCAAATCTTGCAACGTCTGTGACGGTCACTGTCTTTGCTCACTGTGGGACCCGGGTCTTGCAGCTGGATTGCGGGCCGAAGATGTTTCCTGCATTCAACTTCTTGTCCTCTAACCACTACCATTGAACRTCTGGCTATTTTACATTATCCAYCTGACTACTCGAGGASGTTCTCAGTCATCGAATTTGCTTGAACTGTGAGATTTTTGAGGCCTTACCTAGGACCTCGATGTGCAGCGAATTCCAATGGACAGTTTCTTACTGCGGGATTGACGATGGTTCTCTGGTCTGAATCGGATCAGACGTTCTGTAAACCACCGTTTGGGATTGCAAACCTCGAGAATACCATCTATGGAAGTCGAGAAGTTGAAAAGCATTCCCACGATGCACGATACCTTTGTTCCTACCAACAGATTCTGTGGTTTCTGTAGTCAAAGAGCAGTCTCGTCAGCATATATGCCTCGGTCGTAATTGTGCCGCGTTTCACATCGGATACCTGAGGCAACTTCGGTACCTCAGCCCTCCTGCAGGATCCTAACAAATGATTCGCACCAGACAAAGCTCTTCAGGGGTAGTTACACTATGATCTACTCTATCCAGGTAGTATACTCCTGCACCCCACCCCGGACCAGCGCAAAATCCACTCGTTTGAATTCCGGCACGATATGCGAGAGTCGTGAGAGCGAATTTCGTTGAAAGCTTACCCCAGCTGGATTGTAGAAAGGCTATAAGAGCTTGAGAGTTCTCACTGTGAAATCCCCAGCTCTCCTCTGGGTGTTTTCAAGTCCCATGTCTCTCTCTCATTCCCTCCTTTCGCTCGTCACACTTGCTTTGTTCTCTCAGAGGGCTTTGGCTTCCATTGGTCCTGTTGGCGATTTGGTCCTGACCAACGCCGTTGTGAGTCCAGATGGCTTCGAGCGCTCTGCTGCACTAGCCAGCACTGGTGTTACTGGTGAATTGATTGTTGCGAACAAGGTATGTTTCTCTCTCTCGCAGCTCCGTTTCACCGTCCTTAATCTTCACTCACAGAATGACAACATCCAAATCAATGTCATCAACCAACTGTCGGACAACACCATGCTCATCGACACGTCCATTGTAAGCTCAACTGCGTTCAGATCTTCTATCCYTTGTTGATTGAGTTTTGCTGCTCTAGCACTGGCACGGTTTCTTCCAGGCAGGCACCAACTGGGCTGATGGGTAAGTTTCCTATTCTCATCCCACTCAAGGTTCGCGCTGACCTTCTCCTCAGTCCGGCGTTTGTSAACCAATGCCCCATCGTCGCGGGAGACTCGTTCCTGTACAGTTTCTTTGCCCTCGATCAAGCAGGCACCTTCTGGTACCACAGCCATTTGTGTAAGTAGCTTATGTTTGATAGTTGCGCGTTGCTGAAACTATTGCAGCGACCCAATATTGTGATGGTGTTCGCGGCGCCCTTGTCGTGTACGACCCCGAGGATCCTCACGCGTCGCTCTACGACGTCGATGATGGTTAGTTTCTACCCATGTTTTTCTACCGTTGGGTTTCTTTACTGACTCGTCCCCCAGAGAGCACGGTCTGGACATTGGCCGACTGGTATCACGACCCCGCGCCAACACTCGTGATCCCGTGAGTCAAATTTGCCTCGTCATTATTCCGAATACAGCGTTAACAACTTCACCAGCACTCCCAACGCAAACTTGTTCAATGGCCTTGGGAGAGATGCTTCTTCTGGCCTGGCCACTGAGCTTGGTGTTTCCACCGTCACTCAAGGACAACGCTACCGTATCCGTCTTGTCAACATCGGCTGCGATCCCAACTATGTGTTCTCCATCGACAACCACACGATGACCATCATTGAAGTCGACAGCATCAGCCACGAGCCGTTGGAGGTTGACTCGATTCATATCTTTGTCGGCCAGCGGTACTCGTTTGTGTTGAATGCTAATCAACCCGTCGACAACTACTGGATCCGTTTCAACCCTAACGTCGGTGACCAGGGCCACGATGGTGGAATTAACTCTGGTATTCTCCGCTATGTTGGTGCTGAGGAAGTCGAGCCTGTCAGCCCTGCCGTCGACTCTGTGAACCCGTTGGTCGAAAGTTCCTTGAAGGTATGTTATTTCACTACTTGTATGTTGGTCTTTGCTTAATTTTAAACTTCTCAGCCTCTCTCATCATTGGGCTTCACTGTTGTAAGTGATCATGCGTTGTAATTGTTGACTTTGTTCTAATCTACCCTCTTATAGGCCGGAGCTCCCCAGGTTGGTGGTGCGGACATCAACATCAACCTTGACGTTCAATTTGTGAGTAGTCGCCTCTTGCTTCTTCTATTTTTTCTCAATCATTTCTTCGCAGACTGGTACCGGATTCGCTGTTAACGGAGCTTCTTGGACTTCGCCATCTGTCCCCGTCTTACTGCAAGTACTGAGTGGTGCTCAGACGGCTGCCAGCTTGCTTCCCGGAGACTCGATCTACGAGCTTGAGGCCAACAAGAGTGTCGAGATCAGTATTCCTGGAGGCGCCGTTGGTGGAGACCATCCCGTGCACTTGCACGGTGTAAGTATACTTACCTTGCGTCTTTCTTTGGTGCAGATTCTCATTACTTTTCTTGACAGCATGCTTTCGATGTCGTTCGCACTACGGGTTCTGATACCTACAACTACGTCGACCCTGTTCGTCGCGATGGTATATCTCCCTCTTTGAAGCATGTTGTGAACGACTGCTTACCTTTCCACCATAGTTGTAAACATCGGAGTAGCTGGAGACAATGTTACCATCCGTTTCTTCACTGACAACCCGGGACCCTGGTTCCTCCACTGCCACATTGACTGGCACTTAGAGCTCGGATTCGCCGTTACATTTGCTGAGCGAACAGATGAGTGGATTGCTGCGAACCCCACCCCTGGTATGTCTCTTTTGGTTTCAATACGATTCCCATTGCTAACACTATAACCCTACTAGCTGACTGGGACAATCTTTGCCCTACCTATGATGCGGAAGGCACCAGCTCGGACTAGATGGGCATTCACATTAACGACTCGGAGTGTGCAAAAAAGTAGAAAAAAGTGGTGTATTTACATCCGTATCATTATGGGAGCTTCCGTATTTTGGGTTCAATTTTATATATGTATTTAAGAACATTTTATCTTATTGTGTATAGCCTATCTACTTTGAGACCATAGCTAGGTATGGTGATTCACTCGCTATCTTTTTCGGTAGCAAAGTGCTCTTCCCACTTGAAGGGGGCAATTGCATGCCTAAGTGACTGTGCTACGCAAGGCCTACCTGTACTTGCGCAGTAAATATGTCTTGGTCAAGGCGTGCTTGCGCTCGTGATGTTCGTAAGCTATCATTTTCATGAAGAACATTTCGTACTCAACTACATTTCCTGATCGCCTCGCCATTCACTCGACTGTTTTAACTTAGCTATTCCCTTCAACGATGTACGCCACAATGAGCCGGCCCGGTCATTCCAGTGTCCGTCGTGACCGTGACGATTAGGTCTTTCGTTCCGTCTGCCACGACAGTGAGGCTGCGAATAGAACGCCGTGTTGTCCAACTGTACTTGCATGAAGCTTGTCAGAGTCCTAAATTCAAATACTACTTATCTCACATATCACTTGGCATGAAATACTGGATTGTGTCCTTAACCCATCTCAGCATTGCAGAAAACAACATTTTGCAAGGTCAAGACTTTCATGGATATAACGGACGGCTTTCAGTGGCTTTCCTTTCATTTTGTCGTTTCAGGAGACTTGTTTATCTCTACTGTCTAGACGAGGTATGCTCCGTCCTTCTTCTTGGACTGACGACTTCTTCGTCCATTTGTAGTACTAGATCTGCGCATTCAGTGGGCGTCTATCAAAACACACGCCATTCGAGACTGTCTCGTGTTCTTTCAATGCAATCTTCTTTCTTCGGATAAAGGAAGTTCAGCCACGCACATAGNCTCTCTCATACTCTCTCAACATGCCTCGAACACAATCGTACAAGCCACTTTACCGTCCTGATTTGTTTGATGAATCCTCACTTGTTGATGAGGAAACTATATTGAATGTTCTCGAGGAGTTCTCGGGGATTGTGTCCGAGTACAATACCGAACGCATTGCTCGAGACTTGGTAGACCACGAAAAAGCTTTTGCTTTGAACATGGTGCTGGCCGGTACGTGTTTCTGAGATGGCTCCCGGGTGCCAAACTGAACATGCATTACTAGGCCTCGATGAGGCATCTATCTTCAAGAGAACTCTACTAAATCGATTTCCATCCTCACTATCTGAATACTTGCATTCGGTCTATCCAGTCATCCTCCCTCGTCTCTCGGAATTCTTCCGAGGTCCTGTTGGCGTAATCGTTGCAGATGATACTCATATACAGATACCTCCCGACTCATTCATGTCCTTTGTACCAGCCGCAATCCACACTCTGTCTCAGTTGACTTTTGTGGACAATGACCAAGACGACAAGCACCCGACAACGAAGAAAAAGCCGGGCCAAAAAGCAAAGAAGAAGGAAAAACGAGCAAGCGTGTCAAGGAAGGGAGTGGCGTATGGTCCATTCGACGCCCTTGGGATCGACGTTCCCACGAATGCGCAACAGGTGAAGGTTGCCGAGAGGAATATTCTTGAGATGCTGAAGGAACATCTGGAGGTACGCTGGGGTTGTTATACAATGGAATGGTGGTTGATTGCCTCCTTTAGCTCTATTTCCAGGTGCTCTGGGATGTACGGGGGAGTATTCTGAGGCAGTGCATATTTACGCCGGCATCATCTCCGACAGATGAACCTGACGTTAGTGAAGCCAACACTGTGGAGCGCCAGGACTCTACAGAGATCCAGGAAGATGCTGCTCCATTTTCTTTCGTGCAACCCATGAAGGCGTAAGTCCGCTTAATTCCCGTTTCGCATGAAGACTGACAAAGTCTTTTTTCAGAGCGTTGTACTTCGAGAATATCAAAGGCTGGGGCGAATGGAAAATATCCATCAACTCTAGCGCCAGCGCCTTCCTGCGAACCTGCTACAAAAACGAACCGAAGACGTTCGACATTATTGCGAAGAAGCTTTGGTACGGCATAACCTTTCTGGCGCCGTATTACTTGTGATACGAATTATCGTCTAGCGAGCTCTCAAATGGGCATTTTTCAGCAGATAACCAGAAAATGTTGGACGGGATGGGGCAAGACATCCCTGTCTATGAAGCTAAGATGACCAGGGATCGAAGGATGATTGTGAGCCATAGAACACCTCTCCGTTGTGTGCAGGCTTTGACACGAGATACTTTTCTTTAGTACCAAATCGACCTTCTTCCGTCCGATGAGAAGGTCAGTTTCTTTACAACGTACATCTTCGTTCCGTCTTTCTCTTATACGAAGGTACAATAGATGGGGGACAAGCAGACTGATTCTGTACGCATACTTCCCAATCTCAGTTAGTGTTTGCACATTTGACACCACACTTGCAGAGAAGGGAAAAGCAATGTAGGTGACGGCTTCATATACATTACAACCCACCTTACCTACAGAAACCCAGCTCTCAAAATCATTGATATATGTACGCATAGTGAGATGGACGGACGGCTCAAAGAGACGATCAAAAGACAGATAACGAGGAAAGGGAAGGAGTACAGGAAACGGTTCGTACTTGCTAGGTTTTCACTTGACCAAGTGCATCCATAACATATCAATCTATAGGTGTATCAAACGGATTGCAGTTGATCCCGGTGGAGATGTATTCGTTCCTGCTGAGTTTCCTCCTCTTCCTGAGGACTCGACCGAAAGAATGGACAATCTCCCCGATCTGCCATTTGCCGACCCCCAAGACTTAAACACCAGATTTGTGTAAGTATCTTCGCTCGCTGTTATTTCACTGTGCTAAGTCAAGGCCAGGATGGAGAAATTCGTGTCTATGTCTCAGGTAAGTTTGCGTGCGTATTACTTGCTAGCGTTCATTGAGAAAACAACGACGATCCCATAGCCCTTGATGAATTGTGGGTCACTATGCTGTCTGTATTGGACGGAATTCCTCTGACTCCACGACTTAGCTATCATGGCCGACTTGGACATAACATTTCCGCATCTTGTGTCGTCGCAAGAGATGAAGATAGTTGAACACCCGTATTCGTGCTACGTGCTCGGAAGGAGTGGTACTGGGTGAGCAGAAACTCCAACGGCATCCTGCTGTATCTCAAGCTTGCGTCTATAGAAAAACGACCACAATGTTGTTCAAAATGCTTCTGATTGAAAGAGGTTACACGCTAAGTGACGGTGACTTTCAACGTCCGAGACAACTATTTGTTACTCAGTCATATGTACTTGCAAAGAAAGTGCAAGAGTATTTTGTGGGATTGACGGACTCCCTCCGAATCGCTGGGTGGTCCTCGGAGGAGATGAGAAGACACCGTGAGACCTTGATGGCCTCAATTGGTCAGAGTCGTGGTAGTGAAGCAGCGCTCAGTGCGGGAGAGCGGGATGAATGCTGGAGCAGCCTTCCACAGCGTTTCAGTGAACTTCGGGATGAACATTTCCCTGTCATCACGACCGTCGGAAAGGTGCGTAGATTTGTATAATATCCTGATATACATTGTTCTGAGATTTATTCAGCTTTGGTCGATGTTAGAGGCGGACATCGAGGCGGCTCAAGGTGAACAACAGCCCCAGCGACGATATTTATCATATGATGTTTTTCTCCAACACTACTGGGCTCATTTCTCGCAGTCGTTGACAAAGGGTCTGGGTATGATTATTCCGATTACTCCTGTGAAATTTCCTCTCAATAATGTTCTCTGATTCACATTCCGTGTAATAGATCCTGCACTTGTGTTTAGTGAGATCATGGGTTAGTTGGTTTCTCTCTTTGCCAATGTAAAAATAAGCTCTACAACAATGCTTTTACTAGGGGTTATTAAAGGTTCTGAAGATACACTGACAGGGGGAGATGGTCGTCCGCTTGACTTTCCAGCATATCAAGCCATGAGTAGTCGGAACTACTCTACATTTTTGGGTCAACGCGAGGCGGTTTTTAGTCTGTTTGATGCGTATGTGAAGCGCAAGAAGTTGCTGGGCGACATGGACTCGGCCGATCGGTGAGTGTGTGCCATTATCATGGCGAGCTGAACATCTCATTGGCAACATTTTCCAGGACACATTCCATCCTCAGCTTCATCCACCGTCGTGGGAACATCGGGAACATGATTGATTATATGTGTGTCAACTATTGTGTTTGTGGATATCTTTCAACACTTAAATTATCATATAGTTATGTAGATGAGGTCCAAGACAATCTACTCATTGACACTTTAGGTATGGTACCATTCTGGAATCTGTTTCTGACTGTTCTGTGAGGATATTGATCAAACCGTAGTCCTGAGGGCTATCTGCCGGAATCCGGATGGTTTATTCTGGGCTGGAGACACTGCTCAAACGATTTTTGTCGGGAGTTCATTTCGTTTCAGTGATCTGAAGGCTTTCCAATATCGAATCGAGGTAAGCTTGCTGATTGACTGGATGTTCTGATTATTGGTGACCTTTGATAGGAGAAACACCTCAAAAATCTCAACAAGAAATCCATGAAGAGTCTGAGCCAGCCGGACATGTTCCACCTGGCAATCAACTATCGATCTCACACCGGCATTGTGAACTGTGCCCATTCTGTCATTCATCTCATCACCCGGTTCTGGCCAGACGCAATTGATGCTCTTGCACCAGAGCAAGGAGTGGTTGATGGAACAAAACCTCTTTTTTTTGCTGGAGAAGATGGAACCATGGATCTCGAAGATTTTCTGTTTGGTGACTCGGACAATCCAATTGAATTTGGTGCACAACAATGCAAGTTTCCCGGGTTAATTAGTATAGCTTCCCTTCTAACAAGTTCTGCAGGTATCATCGTGCGAGATGATAGTGCAAGGAAGAAACTCGAAGACCAAACCGGTGGCGCCGGATTGATCATGTGAATTCAAATCTTGTCTCGTCTTAAGACCTGTCTTACCAGTTACAGGACGATTTATGAGAGCAAAGGCCTCGAATTTAATGATGTAGGTGTATGTGTTATCTATTTGACTGGCTCCTTAACCACTGCTGCAGGTTCTTCTTTTCGATTTTTTCAAGAATTCGAGCATCGGGAAAAACCAATGGAGGGTCATCCTCAATGCCCTCAACGATGAAGGTCACGACATAGCAGCTCCAATGTTTGATTCGGTCAAACATGCTAGTGTTTGTGTTGAGGTTAGAAACACTCATTTCCGTACCATGTCAGAGGATTGATAGTTGGCGTCTGTAGCTGAAATTTCTCTATGTTGCAATAACACGGGCTAGAGAAAATCTTTGGATAGCTGATCGGTCTCCGAAGGCTGCTCCGATGAAGGTACAATTTTCATCGTCTTGAGTTTCAGTGCTCTTCACTTAGCTGTCAACAGGATTTCTGGAATGCAAGGCGTGAAGTTCAGGTTGTACGTCCAGGTGTGAATGTTCCACAACTTGCCACTTTTTCTACGCCGGAAGAGTGGGCAGAAACTGGATACAAAATGTTTGCGGACAACAAATACCGTCTGGCTAGGCACTGCTTCCATAGGGCCTCTCTCCCTGATTGGGAACAGGAAGCCAATGCACGCCTCCTTCGTGAAGAAGCCAAACGGTTAAGTGCAGCTACCAAGACTGATCAAGTAATTCGTGCCCGCGCCTTTCTTCGGGCTGCTAAAGAGTTCGACTCCTGTGCGGGAGTTGTCCAGAACTTGGATGCAAAGAATCGTTGCTTTCGCATATCAGCAGAATGCTTCGAAGAGACGGAAGACAAGTCTTCTGCTGCTGGAGCGTATCTCCAATGTCGACAATATGCTCGTGCGGTTGAGCTATGGGCATCTATTGGGAAATTCAATAGAGCTATCGAGACTATGAACGAATATCCTGTCACAGAATCTCTTCGCGAAAGTGTTGCAACGCGCGCACGTTTGCACTTCTTCAAGCGGCATGAACTAAAGTAAGTATGTATAAATGAATCAGACCTTCCTATCATTCTAATCCTGGCATCTCCAGGCGTGCTCTTTCTCTATTCCAGGTTAATGATGAAGCCCTTGAATACCTAGAAGATAGAGGCCTAACTGAATGCCGTGCATCTCTTCTCGAATATCTAGGTAGACACTTCGACACAGCCCTACTTTATCTTCAAGAGGGGGATGTTTTTCGTGGAATCGAGATGTTATTGGCGATCAACAATGATCCCTTGGCATTTTCTACAGCCNTGGAAAGAATTGTTGAGGGTCTCTGGCTAAACCTCTCATTTACTGTGGTATCACCACGTAAAGAACTGTCCCGCTACCTGATGTTATGTTCAGAAATCGACAAAAGTGTGATGGACCCATTGACTGCTAGTATGGTATGTGGTATTGGTATCCCTCATATACCAAATTGAGATGCAATGATATTCTGTTTAGATTGTGATGTTCAACCTTATTGCTGAGGGTAGATTCCTAGAGCTTCGTGACTTGGGTCTTTTTTTCATCGAACAAGGCAATACCCAGGCTACTTTGTTATGCTTAGACCATTATCTCAACAATCTTTCCTCACCCCATGACCCATCTGCGACAGGGCTATCTTCTGAACTACGCGTATTCCAAACATATCTCGAGTGTTTGTCGACCGTCATCCATCATGACAATCTCAGCAGTAATCTGGGTCTTCTACGGTTGTTTGGGATTCAAAGTACCCCAGACAGCGACCACAGATTCACGTTGCCTGTTGGTACATTTCTCCGCACTCGGGCCATACGTTATCGCAGGAAGCGTCATATTGACAGCTCCGCGACTGTGCTATCTGGCTTGGAATTAGGACAGCTTGTTAAGATGTCATTGAAAGATCATCTTCACAAGCGAATTCTGAATGAAGATGACATGATGCAAAGAACCCCAATTCTGACACCCTGTCCAAATGGGATCCTGTCAGATTGTAACTGCACGCAGTGTCCTAGAGCTCATTTGAGGTCTACACCATCGATGCGAGACTATCAGGCCCTTGTTGGTTTGCATCTGCAGCAGCTAGAGATTCTACAAGTACTGGCCCGTGCTAAAGCTGCTCTCCGAAAAAGGTATAGTGCCTTGTAATTTTGCAGTATGAGAAGGCTAACCTGAATGGGTCAGGATCTGGATCAGTCGTTTGTATGAGGCCATAAGGCCAGCACTGCCCTTACTTGGTACCATCGGCTGTCTTAAACTGCAACTCATCTCCCTGCGAGGGTTTGCCATTGTGCGGGATTGTATATGCAGGATTGCTTATAATCTTGATTATTCCCTTGACCCAATCTTCCTCACAGACTTCATGAAGATGGCCTTTCTTGTTGTTTTCTTACCTCCCCAAGATGCCAGGCTCTATCTGCCCCACGACAGACCTCCTACTCCATCGTTGATGCCCCCAGAATCTCTAATGCATGGAAATAGTGAGCAGCGTCTTACGGATTGTATAGTAAATGCATTTTGCGGTGCAAGTCACCAATCGTTGAGTGATGGGGCTGCTGTAATTTAGTTTGTTTTTCTTTTCCCTCTTCCCTCTGTAGAGATTGACACTGACACACGAATCCCAGTCGCATTGTTCGTCGGAGGCTTCCTATTGCCATCAATATCCTGTGTGATTTTCTTGAAACACTTTGCGCATCATTCATAGTTACCTACCATTTGAATGTTTCCAAGAGTCTGCATGGCCTGACCGCACCTAAAAGCTGGATTACACACTATATGAACATCCCAAATGTTGTTCCCCGTGATACAGAGYTGTTCATGCTCTTAGCCCAGGCCGCAACCCTGCTACTTGAGCAGATTCACGGGAATGACAAGGAATGTAAGTTTTGAGTYTTACCCATGAGATCCTGTTTAGCTCTGAGCTTCCGTTTGCTTAGCCTACCTTCTCATTGATGAACAATCCCTAGAACATAATATCTCTTTCCTTCCTTCTGCTATGCGAAGCATGTACATGGCTCGAATGTACGAACATTTCTTTCACTGCCCAGCATTTCTGATACTCGTCCCCCTTTTTTAGATGTCAATCGATCTGCATTTGTAAGTTTTACTATTTTGGCCAACGGAAACACACTCAACTTCCGTTTAGTGGGGTATAATATTCGTGATGAACAGCTCCAAAACATTATCTGTGTTGGTTTCGACGCGATTCGGGCGAAAGCCTCAGCAGCCGACGCAACTTCAAAGTTAGACAGTCGCACGGAAGATGCCCAGTACGTTTGTTCATGGTTCGTTGTAACATGATTCCTCATACATCCCTTTACCAGGTATCTCCTGGCGCCAGACTGGCCTAGTATCGAAGACGTTGTTCGTCGCTCTTTGACRGGGTGCCAAATGGATGAAATGYTACAACTGATCGATGCTAAGATGGTTTCTGGGCAGACAGTCCAATTCGAAGGRGTCAGGAACATTGTCTACAACCATGTCAGGGACATCCCGGATATCCTGTCTCGGTCTGTGAGCGAACAGATCACTACCACTCCTCTCGCGCAGCAGATTCCAGCTCGTAGCGAAACCCCTCCCCCTCCTGAAATCGAGGATGTGGACGAGTCCGTTCTCCAGGACATGAGTTCTGGAGAGGTGGAGCAGGTTGAGGAGCCAACGGTACCCATGATTGTACGAACTTCAGAAGAAGAGTGCGCCGCTGCCCACTTGATTGTAAAGGTTTACAAGAAGTACCAGAAACGTACTCGAGAGACGGGACAMAAGGGCGCACGCAAAAGTGCTCTTCATCGCCTCTTCGCGGCGTGTATGGCGGTTGCCCCTTCCTTGTCCATCAGCACCAGGTACCGATGCATGTTGCTGGGTCCACTTCCCCATGTGTTGTACTGCTTAGAAACACTCTACTCCAATGCGTTGGCATACAAGAATGCAAAGAAGCAGATCTTTAATAACAAAGCCACTTCACCGTCCAAGCTTGAAGAAGTTGATCGTCAATTGAAAAATGCAGCGTGTGTATCTAACCTTTTTCTCTCATTCCATTGTACTCATTTTCTTGCTATACAGAACGGCTATGAAGAAAGTTGATAAGCTCCGGAAGAGTGTCTCTCCCGATTCCGTCGTTCATCGANGAGGTAATGTGAACGAGTTGAAGAAGATCGTTGAAGAGATTTCTCAGTTTGTTCGCGAAGAGTTGCCATTTGAGGCATCGCAGGAGTTGCATGAGGACCTGAAAATCGGATTGAAGGGCATTGTGACCTTGGGTGTTGTCCAAACGAGCAGGCCAACGAGAAAGCGACCACAGTTGAATACAGATGATCTTTAATGATATTGTTTTACGCTTGGCTTTTGTTTCTATGTACATACCGAACGCTTTGTAGTACACGCGCCCAAGTTAACTGAACCAAAACTGTCTGAAGTCCAATAGCTGCATATCCTGCGTCCGACCATTCAGATGAACTGCTCGGTATTCAAGATGTGGAAAGATTTGCCGTTGTATGTCGCAACCCTATACACCATTCCGTGCCGATGGTTCAAGCAAGGTTTATGTTGGAAAGCAGGAGGATTTCAAGAGGATAAGATTTGGGTGGCATGCCGTGTATCGAAATGTCGAGGTCTTGGTAGTCCGTGTGGAGAAATATATTGGAGTCTTTCCATGTGTTGGCCTTCCCTCCCTCCGGGTAGTTTCTGCAGCACAGGTATTTTTTTTAGGAATATATGGTTGAAAAGTTATAACTTTGAGCAGGAATAGTGGTTGAATGGGAAATTGATTCGGAGCTCTCAGTGGCCGCAGTGAGCTGATCAGTGACAACAGATCATCTGTTCTTGCCCCGGGTACGTATGGTATCCTCTTCTCCAGTCTTCCACTCTACGACCGTTTTGTCCATAAACTTCTTTACTTTGATTCTCTCTCTCACCCACAGCTGAGACTCTCCGATATTTCAACCCCGTACCAGGATCGACTACGGAACTCTAGCAAATCAGTCCTTACAGCTTTAAATTCGAGTCCTCGACTTCCCGACCTAATTCATGTCTTCCCCTCTTCTCGCATGAGTGTCTTCACCAAAGACTGCATGGTCTTGGATAATCTGCATCCTAGCATATCATATAACACTTGCGCGCTTTCCATCTTTCATGATGTTATTTCCGTCGTTTTTCGTCTGTCGGTTGCCCGTCATAGGGATTCCACGCAAAATGTTTTCCACCTGGTCCACCTATTGAGCTCTGGTGCTGCTGATACCAAGGAATATAAGGTACGCAGCGGAAACTGTTTGTCTAGCACATTATCACTGACTGAAATTCGCTTTCACAGTCTCTTCCGCGACCGAACCACCACATAATTTTTTCACCCCCTGGCAGATTNGTTGCTCTCGAGAATCAAAATATTCCCTTCGAACATGGCAGAAACGTACACTTTTNGCATGTGTGCAACTAAATATTCGACCAATCTCATTTGCAGCTCTCGGGTAGGGACGCGGGGGACGGGGGAGTGATCTGGAAGGGTGTGTATTGTCCTAGAAGACAAGTTCACTCGAATATCCCAGCTAGTTTCCCAGTCGCTGGCGCTCTCATCTATGCCTTCACATTCCCAGCCAACGCCTGACTCTCAGCCCGTGTCTCAACAGAAAGGTGAGCAGCATATCCTGCGTTCTATGATCTCACTGTAGATACCCTCTTTTTTTCATGTCCGAGAGCCGCTGAGAGATTTCAGTGTCGGGGCTGGGAGTACCAATCGGTCCGTTGTGCACCTCAAGTTGAATTCCATTATGGGATACAGATACTCTATTTATCTCCTCCTGAATAGCACTGATATAACAAATTCGAAAAGAGCCGAGCGCCGTCCCGCCAAATGGTGAGATCCGTCAATCCTGCATACTTTCCCCTACACACAAGAAACTATCACTTCGTCGCTTTCGATGTTCTTTGAATACCTTTAGGACGGGATTCTGCCAATCTGATGTCGAAAGGTTGTATATTGCTGCATGAAGGCGACGAGGGATCCAATGGAGTCTCTCGTGTACGCTATACCAGCTCTCTTATCCAAAACCGGAATATTCCATAAGGGGTCTCATAAACTGCTTCCGTTGGCGGTGATTACCTTAACTGGATGTTACGCATCACTTTTTAAATTAASGTACATGCATTGCCGATGAGGTGATTGAGAACCACGACACCGTTCTCAAATTAATGCCCATTGCCTTCTCTTACATCAGTTTCCCAAGTCTCTTTCGGCGGGGTCCRTCAAGTGAAACGAACATCTCTTCGACGAGGAAGAGACCGAGGCCGGTGTAGGTGAGCTGGTGATACAGACCTAGGGACTCAAATATTACAACCTATCCTTGTTCATATGCGGAACCAGCGTCGAAGAGTCACAAATTCAATCACACGGGAGATTTTTCTCTTCAACAGGGATGATCATTGAACAGTCCACATAAGTAAGCAGGGCTATTCCTGAAACACCAAAGTTACAACATGAACAGTGGCAAAAGGGTGAAAGATGGCTGAAGATGTAGGTAAGATGTATGCAACAAAAGCTCATGACAAAAGTTCGTCTTCGGGTGATCATACATAGACACATATCTAGAYGCCCAAGACCCTGCTGACCGCGTCGAAGGCAGAGCCAACGGAAGCGGGAGAGTTAATATCATTCCAGTTGCTGCCACCGACGGTGACAAGGTTCCTTCCGACGTCGAGGCCATTGAAGCCGAAGGAGGAGTCAGAGAAGGAGCCGTCAGAGTTGAAGAAGTTTCCGAAGTTGCTGACGATGTTCTGGTCGAAGCCAATTTGGCGACCGGAWATTCTCCTRAGGTCGTTTCCGAAACCACCAAGACCGGAGAAGAATTGCTGGAAGACGATGACTTGGACCTCGACTTCGCAAATCTGCTGGAGGATGACCCTGACAAACGAGGCGGGATGTCAGATCTGAATATATGTTAAGTGCTGGGACTCGTTTCACCTCTTAGCCAGCTCCTGGAGGACGACGAGACGCTGCTGGACGATGTCGACGCCAATGGCGCGGCAGAAGAGCTGATCCTGCTGAATGATTATTTGTTGGTTGTTGAAGCCGGAGAAGTTGTCGATGCCAAAGAAGTTGTCAAAGTTGTTGAGGGAGTTGAATCCATTCCAGTTGTTGAAGGAGATCGACTCAGAGCGACGTGCTAGACGAGGGTAAAAGCTGAGTACAAGAATTCTGAAGGCCCTCCTGATAAAAGTCCCTTACCGGCACTGTTGTCTTTGTATCCCAAGGGAAGAGGTGAAGAGATGACCCCGGAAACCAATGCAGAGAGAGCGAAGAAAACAAGGGACAACTTGGCGAACATGTTGGGAATAAAGTGGTGTGGAAAACAGGAAACTAAAGGTCGATATTAGCTCTCCACTATAAACCAGCTTGACAAGGCTTATCACCTGTAAGTGACAGAAGTAAAAGCCCAAGCTTATGAATCGAAAACGAAGGGAGGAAAAAGATTGGAGGAGGCGACCCGGCCGGAGAAGAGAAAGTTGAAGAGCAAAAGAGAACGGAAGTGAACTGCTGAGATATTTCATGGCATGTCCTCTGACCTTTTATATGGAACGGATAAGACAGTCGAACCAACAGATCGGTCGGTGCCCCAGGGGGTTGGGACCTACAAGAGGATCTCCGTAAAAGAATCACATCCCCTGGTCGGACGGTGGCTTCTCTGTGTTGGTTGTCTATGCTGAGCATAACATATCAACCGAACACGTCTGAATCGACCGCCAGAGGAGACCATCAGCCAACGCATCGACAAGGCCTTCACGGCGAATTCAAGCTACCGCTTCGAGTGTTGGAAATCATTTTCTCACCATTCGGACGATGCCAGAGTCAGCCTTCAGGATGCTTCCTGAGATCACGACTGTATCGAAGGCTTTTCAAGTAGTAAGACACACCCATCTCGTGTACTGGCGACATGCGAGACTGTAGCACGTCTACGTAACAAAAGGACAAGTAATAAGTCTGTCACCAGTCACCTAGAGGCATGGAACGATTCAGACAAATGACCTACCCCTGTGCCATCCGAAATGACCGAAGAAGGATACATCCTCTGCATTGGTGTGTTCACACCCAGAGTTGGCGAGTTTTGCACTACAATTTACTGACCGCTGTTATAACGACTTCAGTGAATGGGGGAACAACTCATCTCGACCTCAATCTTCTTTAAGTTTCAAGTTGTTGGGGATCGCGCGTGGCCGCCTCTCCTAAGACTCTAGCGCCACCTGACACTGGCTTACCGTGTTCTACAACTCGRATCCGTGTGCGTGACGCTAACCATCACAACCGACTTTCTCTCCCAGTTACAGCTGTTCAAGAAACGATAGTCCCACTTTCCGAAAGAGATCTTCAGTGATGGTGTTTATACCCGCAGCAGTTACCAAACAAATTTGTCATATGGCCTTCAATTTCACAGTCCCTTGTCTTTGTTCGCACATAAAAGTACCTATTTTAT
>LBLO01000356.1:13745-29465 GCA_004354395.1 Chondrostereum purpureum | reverse complement strand
CATCGTTTTCCTCAAACAAATTTGAACCAACATTCAGACCACTGTAACGCAGTATTCCAAACATTAGATAGGCAGAACAACGATGAGAAGCCAAGTTATTTGGCATTTTCAAACTCCCACCGGCTTTCAAACTCGGCGCCAGTGATAGTACCAAGTTACCCGTACCACTAAACTTACGACAAAGAAGTCCCAAAAGACGCGGAGTTGACCTTTTCCGAAATGTCAAATGACGAATGCATAGTTAGAACTTGGACATCCACGAGATGGCAGCCATGAATTAGACATATAAGACCAGGGATTCAGGGATAAGGGTAGTGCCAGAGGTAATGTAGAAGGAAGAGAAAAATCTAAGCCACCCTCACGGTCACGTTGGCGCGATGATTAGATCAGCATCAACGGAAAGAGGACCTTGCCGTCTCACTTCAAGCCCTTCCAATTTACTGAGGTGAACAGCCAGCTGAAAACTGAGATACCGTGATGTCTTTTATCAAGTCAATAATTGCGAATGGACTACAGGTATCAGGACCTTTCGGAGAGTTATTCAGAGCCCTGCAGTAGCAATGTTGACGACATCAGCTCATGGACAAACACGGTCCCGGGTCTGTTGTCAAGGTCGCCTTATATTACGACTTCCAACATCTTTCCCAAACCTATTAAACCCCGACTATGGCTATCTTTGTACTTTCGAAAACCAATCTATGGATGCAAATTACTACCTACCCAACAGCAAAACACCCTTGAAGATTGTCAGGGAAATTTTCACTCCCAAGCGGGCCATTGTGTGTGACCTATGCGGAACCCACGTTCCCACTGACATGGACCAAGATTGTACCCGGTTTCTCGAGCATAGAAAATCAAAAGCATGCCAAGATGCCTCACGCTTGAGGGAAGAGGAAGGAAGAATTGTAGAACAGATAGAGGGTGAAACGAAAGTGGTTAGTAATCGTTCTCATCTCGACGGGATCTATGGCAGTTGATTTAAGTTGCAGGAGTCTCTGATCTCTCTTATTACCTCCTATCCCACAGCCAGTGCTATTCCAGCAATATTTGGCACCAATGACCCTCCATTCCGAGAATCATCTCTTCTACAACAGGAGTACCCCGATCTAATGCGCATGCTACGCACCGGAGAGCATCCTACGATGCTAATACAGGACTACCCGAATCTAGCAGAGCAATCAAGGGCTGAATCAGCGCGCTACAAAGCTGAGATAGACCGACTTTGTCACCTGGCCTCGTACTTGGAACACGAGCGTCAGAAGTTCCAACTCCTAGAACGCGTCCACGCCACGCTGTCCTCCCCGATCCGCCGGTTACCACAGGATATACTCCTCGAGATCTTTTCTCACTGCTCTCTGACAGACCCATACTCCCACTTCATCTCTCATAGAAGCATTGCTCCGGCTGTATTCCGGCTCGCGTTAGTGTCCAAGTACTGGCGTGATATCGTCTTGTCCGAGGCACGTTTGTGGTCCACTCTCCAGGTTGAAGTAGAGGATTTTCAGGACGATGACGTGGCCAATCCAGTGTCCCCCCGGCGCGAGAGGGTTTGGGGAATGGCAGAGCTCTTCGTGGAGCGCTCAAAACGTACCTCCTCGACATTTCTATTCGTATTGACACTGGTTCTAGGATGGGAGCCCCATCTGCAGACATTCGTCTACTTCACATCCTCGGTTCGTCATCTGCTCGATGGCGGAAACTCTTGCTAGAGGTGCCATTCAAATATCTCCCTAGCCGTGACAAATGGTCTCTTCCCCAAGGTCTTCCAGCGCTTGAACGACTTGACCTCAGACCCTTCACCGACTGCCGCACCGCAGAGGAAGTAGAGGCAAGCTTTTTCGACCTATGTCCTAATCTGCATACTCTCGATACATGGTATTCATCGTACGACTTCTTCTTCCCTGAGAATAGGATCAGGGTTTGGGGTGCTCAAGAGGTCTGGCACCCAGATGTCCTGAAACATCTTCGGAAATGTAGTCGCCTCGAGGTACTTCATTTGAACCTAACCCACGACGGGGAACTCGCAGATAGAGCGATAGACCATCCCAACCCCCACTCCGTGGATACGGAGATAGTCATCTCTCCTATCCGAGCATTGGCCTGTCATTATGAAGGCTGGACAGAACATCAGGGATGGCTTATGGATTGTCTCGTCCTCCCGAACCTCTCTTCCCTGTCCATCGAAGTCGAACACACTAATAACTGCCAGAATTCTGAGCATTATATGGTAGAGGAAGTCTTTGATCCAAGCCTCTTCATGAACATGATAATGCGCTCCTCTTGCTCCCTCACTCATCTTTGCATTGACATGCATTTCGACTTTCCTACTGTGATGCTTCTCGCTTTCCTGGGGTGTGCCAATACCATCGAAAGTCTGGTTATCCATGACAATCTCACTATCGATTCTAAACCGTACAAATACCCTTGCATTACAAACGGGTTCCTCAAAATGCTTACTCCCAGCCAGACGTGCGGAACATTGTCCACCATTTTCCTTCCCCGTCTGCATCATCTGGACTTGCAGATATCAAGTTTTATTCTTAACCACCTTTTAATGGCTGCTTTGGAAGAGCGCAGGCCACCGCTATGTCGACGCAAGAACTGCGAGGTCGATACTTTGGATAGCCTCGTTTTGAAGTATCTGCCTTCTACTCGAGGACCTAACGACGCTCAGCTTAGCCGCTTAGTTAAACTCCGTTCTAAAGGCCTGAAGGTTTCGATTTTATAGGATCTGCGATACAGTGAGTGGTTTTATTCTTCAGTGATAGATAAGAAACATATCTTATTTTAGGAGCAATGGCATAGTAGTATTGTCAGTCTGTCGATGTTAGTGAACAAGCCATGAACGAGTATCTGCCAAAGCGTCCAGTAACACGAGCCTCCAAGGGAGCAATACATTCCTGTAAAAACTGTTTCAAGACACCAAATCTGCGATGATTATTTTCCATTTCATGACGCTCTCAAAGCGAACTGTATGATTGTTAACAAATGATGAAGTACAAGTCGGAAGCTTGTGAGTGTTTAGATAGAAGAATTTCATCCGATACGCTGACACATTTGAAGCCGGCCTAAAGGGCAGTAGGGTTTGCTAGAGCAGATACGTACCATAATGTGGCGTTTAACGTTACCCCTTCGTTCAGATGACGACGTTCTGCTATGGCTTCTTACCTTAGATGCGCATGATGCATCCTCATTTGCTCTCGACCCCTTTAAATTGATATGTTTCTTGTTTCACAGTATAACTGAACAACACAACCGTTCACTTATCAGTAGGTTACCTATGATTTCATTCGGTGTGCACCTGGTCGATTCCGAGACGGAGAAATTATCCTCATCGTGTGCCTGTTGGTATCATCCCTCGTCATCCCTGGATTTTTGTTATTTTCAACGTCGGATTTGAAAGAGATAAACTGTTCTGTTTCATGTCCCAAACAGTTCTGGACTGAACCTGGAATGCCTGGACCTTACACCCGTGGAGCATGGCTAATCGTCGCAATCCTATTATGGAGAGGCTCGATTGAAGATGGGGATTTGAACAATGAAATGTACGTGCCTTGCTCTAGTCTGCCCTGATTCCTCGAACAGCTTCTCGCTTTTCTCTCTAATAGCTATCATCGTGATTCGTCTTTGATTCGTATCACCTTTCCAGACAGCCTCCCCATACAGGACGCATGGAAACCTTCGCGCGTGGGCGCTCCGGAGCTCGTATTGAGAGGGCTTCTCTTATCTTTCGAGACCATACGGTGCTTCTGCTAACTGTCGATGTGATACAGGTCCCACCCCATTTTCATCACATCTAATCGTGCTCACAAGGTAATATCCATTGAAAACTTATAGTGGCACGGAGTGAACCTTTCGGGACATGTACGGCGTGATCTGGCGTAATGCCTCTGCGAGTTTTCATCCGCGTACCACCAGGGACAAGATAGCGTACTGCGAACGCCATTACGCCTCAAGACACCAACGAATTGGACAACATTAGTAATATATTTAGGCCTATTGTTAACGCTTTTCTGGCTGGGAACAAGTGGGGACACCGTTTACTTGCGCCCCGTATGCGGATATTTTGCTGATCTTTGTGCACTTCCCTGATCGGGCGCATGGAAGCAGCGGTCCGCTTCTATTTGCCACAGATAAGTTCTTGCCAAGCCCCTGAAGGTTTGTTCCTCCTCCATGTGCTCGAGAACCCTCGAAGCATGTTCCTCCATCGCAGGGCATAGCCATGTTATGAGCGGTATATAAACCATGGTTTATTTCCCCTGAACTTCTGTCCCACTTGCTTCCACCAAGTAGCAACCATGGCTGACACGGCGCCCACGCTCTCGAAGGAAAAGGATCTCGAGCGTTCCAATTCCCTCTCGACGAACGAGAAGGGGGAGCCCAGCGCAGATGACATCTTGGCCAGACTTGATGGCGATGTGTACGACGATGTTCGCGCTATTGACATGGACGAGAACGGCAAGGAAAGGCCTATCGGTAAGCATTTTCTGCGGTACTTGAACACTGTAAGCTAACCTATGATATAGTCACCGATATCGACGTCGCTACTCGCCTCATTTCATTGGAAGATGACCCAACACTCCCCTGCTTCACCTTCCGCATGTGGTTCTTGGGTATCGGACTTTCCTGCTTCGGCTCAGTTCTCGGACAGATTTTCGTGAGTCCTTGCTGCGTCTTGCACGTTAACTCTCTAACGTCGTATACAGTATTTCCGTCCGCAAACGGTCTATGTCAGTCAACTGTTCCTCCAGATCATCGCCTACATTCTCGGTGTTGTTCTTGAGAAGATTCTCCCCGGTCCTGGCAACCCCAACTTCAAGACTAGGGACTCTGCATTGTTCAGATTCTTGAATCCAGGCCCTTTCAGCAAGTTTACATGTCATCTCCAACATTCCTATTGACTGACACCCATCTAAAGACATCAAGGAGCATGTGGCTATCACTATTTTTTCTTCGACAGCCGCAGAATCAGCGCTGGCAATCAGCATCTTTGCCACAGATGATCTATACTACGGTATACAGGTGCTTTGACAATCCCCAGTATCACTCTCTAGCGTCTGACCACAGATCCTCTAGCCCAACATCGGTGTCGGCATTTTCACCCTTATCGGAAGTCAACTTATCGGTTATGGCCTTGGAGGTTCGCTTGTTGCTACCTTATTTACTTGTTGATTAAGCTAAAAGCTTGACGATAGGCATCATGAGATCATTCCTCGTGTACCCCACCTACATCGTCTTCCCGAACTTGCTCCCCACCGTCCAGCTTTTCGACGCTCTGCATCGTGGGAAGAGGATCTTCCTCCAGAAGAAGCGTGTCACCTTCTTCTGGTCGGTCTTCATTGGCATCTTCGTCTGGGAATGGTTCCCTGAGTACATCGCTCCGTGCGTTCTCCGCGCCGCTCTACACCCTATACATTCGTCTGATCTTATGTGCATAGAACATTGACGGGTATCAGCATCTTCTGTCTCGCAAACCAAGATAGCGCATGGTTCACTCGTATCTTCGGTGGCGCTGCTGGTAATGAAGGTCTTGGGATGTTCTCCCTTTGCCTCGACTGGAATTACGTCGGATCAGGTGGAGGCTCTATGGGTGCTTTGGTAGGCTGACATCTTTCATACAGTTGATATCGTGTTGACCCTCGCCCTAGTTCACTCCGTTATCGACTCAGTTAACGTTATATTGCGGAACGGTCATCTGCATGTAAGTAATATTTGCCTTGTTCCGCGTATAGGTCCAGTTTCTCACGTCTCGCATTCGCCTTCTTAACAGCATTTCGTTCTGTGCGACGTATCATCTGAACACTTGGAATGCCCAAAGTTTCCCCTTCCTCTCGCAAGCTTTGTACAACGAAGATGGAACACGCTACAATCAACTTTCTATCCTCGACGACAACTTCAAGCTCGATGAATCAAAGCTTGCTGCAGCAGTACGTTCTGCATCTTTAGAGATGATTATATTTCGTTAATCCAAATGTCGGTGTTAGGGTCTTCCATGGTATGCTACCTCGCAAGTCCTCACCAAGATTGGCTCCAACTTAGCTATCGGTGCTACTGTCACCCATGTCTTCTTGTGGTACGGAAAGGATATTATCAAAGTCATCAAGGCCTACAGAGTGCGTTTTCCCCGAGGCCACCACTTGTTGAGGCTCACCGTGTATTTATTCAGGCTGGTGAGACCTATGACCCACATCTTGAAAAGATGAAGGTATACCCTGAGGTCCCAATGTGGTGGTACATCGCTGTCTTCCTCGCAAGTTTCGCAATGGCTATGGCGACGATTTATACCGGCGGTTCCGGTCTTCCTTGGTCCGTCCCTTTTCTGCAATAAGGGTTAGCAAATGGAGTTGCTAACGATCGGTCCAGGTGGGGGCTTATCGTCGCTCTTATCATATCTGCTGTATTCCTGCCCTTTGTTATCACTGTGTATGCCATTACCGGGTTCAGTCCGAATATCCAGAGTTTGGTCCAGGTATGTTCCATGTCGTAGATATCAGAGAATGTGCTAAGTGGTGTTCGTAGATCCTTGGTGCTGCGATGATGCCAGGAAACCCCCAGACGAACATGTACTTCACACTTTACGGTTACAACACCCTTGACCAAGCTCGTGGTCTCATTCGTGATCTTAAGATGGTACGTTCTGTTCTCTTTTGTGCTCTTCATCCTTCCTGATGTCTATCCACGAAAAGGGTCAATACACCAAGCTTCCTCCTCGCGTTACATTCACCGTCCAATGTCTCGGTGCTGTCATTGGTGGACTGCTCAACTACGTCCTCATGAAGACTATCATCTCTACCCATCGTGAAATCTTGCTAGATATTCAGGGAACAAATGTCTGGTCTGGACAGCAAGTCCAGTCGTTCAACTCGAATGCCATCACTTGGGGTGCTCTCGGTAACCATCTTTATGCTCCGAGTGGCCGATATGCTGTGGGTTGTGTTTGTAACTTTGCTGTCGGGTTGCATGCTGACAGAAACCTGCAGATTGTACCATTCTCCATCCTTATTGGTCTAGTTGTCCCAGTTCCATTCTGGATCGCCCACCGTTACTTCCCTAAACTCGGTGCTAACTTCGTCATTACGCCCATTCTCTGCTGTACGCTACCTCGTTCTCTTGATTTCACTGCCATCTCATGTCTGTCTTTCTATCTAGGGACCCTCGGTTACCTCTCTGTCGGAATCAACTCTTCCGTATTCACCACCTTCTGCATGGCCGTCTTCTCCCAATACTACCTCCGTAAATACCGTCCCAGATGGTTCCGCAAGTACAACTTCTTGCTCTCTGCCGCTCTCGATGGTGGAACACAAGTTATGGTGTTTGTTTTCACGTTCGCAGTGGGAGGTGGAAGTGGGAAGGTCTATGATTTCCCCAGATGGGCTTTGGTGAGTTTTCTCTTAGATGATTGTCAGGAAGATGGGCTAATAACATAACTATTACTATAGAATCCTGTGGGTAATCCGGATTACTGTCAAAGGCTGACATAGTGGAATTTGTAGATATAGTGTCTTTCTTTGGGTTCTGATGTTTTCGCACGCGAATCATGTATGTATGTAGAGATTTACAATGACTTACTACTAGTCTGTAGCATTTCAATTCATATTCAACATGAATTTGACAACCAACGAGCTCGAGGGGATGGAGTTTTTTTTTTTTTTTTGTATCAATTTGTTGTCCCCGATGTGTAACATCAGTAAAATCGGGAAACTNGGGATAATGTAATATAATATACTATAAGTGTTGTGAGATGCTACGAGTGGTATGAGTGAGTTGTCAATGGACACATCACTTGACATCAGCATATAATCGCTTATATTAGCTCGCCACTACGGTAATATTGGTACCCGATCACCAATTCGCTACCCCAGGATGGCACATTCACCAACTTCATGTCAAGGCTTCGCCAACTCACCAACATCACACCCTGAGTCTGGCCGTATATAAGTAGAATATATGGAGAGGTCCAATTGACCAGTCTTCTATACATTTGTTTCCATATGAAAATAAAATAGAAATATTATATTGAGGAGATGGACACTAGCTACATAATAACATGTTACGGATTGTAGACTAATAATCATGGATAACCCTAGGAATCCTTCTCTCTACCCCAACAGCTACAAGATCCCACTCAGAATGGTTGTCTCCAGCTTGACAATGAAAAGAAACTGTAATGAAAATAGATGAGAGACTAGTCTTAGTAACAAGGAAAGCATACTCACAAAAGTCGTCTTGAAGTCATACTATGGTCGGCTGGCAATTGTGTCGTAACCCTAAGGAATTATTAGCAGGTCGTCTTCATGGGATAGAAAAGGTTACGCACTACAACTGCCTTCAGGAATCGTAGAGAATGGCCAGCAAGACTAGATACCCCCATGGAACAATTGAACTTGGAAGGAAGGCATAATTTATATACATGGCACATAAGCGGAAACAAAAAACACTTACCTGACACGTACACCCGCTCTTGACCACCTCTTTATGGATACTGGCACGGTGAAGTTTGTAAATTCATTGTTGTTGCTGTTAAATGGGAGTCGAGTTGGGGAATTAAGGAAGGGCAGGGAGCTGGGAGTGAGAGAAAGGAGGGAAAGAGAGAGACGTGTACGGTACGATTTTTGCCGAAAACGTTGAAGGTCAATCGTTACGCACGTGACTCTCGGGGATCTGTGCCGACCTTTCCCGGAACTCCCGGGTGATCCTGCTATCGAAGTTTGAGTCGAAGTTATGTCGACAGTCTGGCGTTGAGCAGCTTATTACTCTGGTTGCTGTCATTGAAGTACAAAGTAAGGATGCATAGTATATTAATGTGTAATTTTTTTAATACCATGTTTTGAAACTGAATCTATCGCCGTCTGTCTATAACACACTATTCTAATTTCCACCTGTCAGTGGAAGGGAATTTGAGGGATAATGCATTATACCCCACAACTGAGTGGACATAAAAAATATCAACCCCATAACCTAGTCTACATTGGATACGAGGTGAGTATCTAGTCATATTATTCATGTAATGTCTTGTATTACTTGGGTATTAAGGTCACCTACCCAGAAGCTCATAACCCTACGATAACGACTTGGCGAAATCAAAAACGATTGGCAAGTCATTGACATGCTCCCATCATCCGGTATATTCTGGTCCGAGTCGGTTAACTTTCGACAATCACATCGTGATCGACAATGAACGGGACATGGTTAAATCCTGGTCTCCCGATTCTACTGATGAACTACGTACATACGGTAGGGAATACGCTACGTGCTAGTTAACCTATATATCTATTTAATTGTCCATTTCGTCAGGGTGGGCTACTTGGCAACAGCATGAGCTCGGGCAGGCATCCGTAAAACGGGCGCGGGCAGAAAGCTAAAANGGGGGAGGGTAGGCACAAGTTTGCCTTTGGTTGAGACAGTGTAGATCGGCTACACGGGTTTGTATGGTATGATTTGAGGGTTAACCCGTCCTCGCAGTCCGACCGATCAATCAGATCTGCTGAGTGGTATATGGGACGAGGGTCTCGGGGGMGTATAGTTGTTTAGTGATTAAAGGGTGGTTTCGTAGTCGTATGTCTAGCTGTCATCGTCTTCCTCGGAGCTGGGCAGCTGGAGGTCTGGGATGTGCGTGAATGTATGCTTGAAACGCGATGAGTCTGCGATGAACTCGAAAAGGGCTGGTAGATGTTTGCGTGTGGTGAGGAGTTTCTCTAGGCACATATCATCTCGTCCGACGAGGAATTCCAGTCGTTTCCGCTGGCGTGCATACTTCGGGCAGTGGATGAGGTAGTGCTGTACCGTTTCTCTGTGTTCGCACCTTGAGCAGTTGGGTGTGTCGGACTTCTTTATGCGGTGGAGTCTGCCGTTGAGTGGTATGATGCCGGTGCGAAGCTGGAAAAGGATGGACGTGTGGGCTTTGTGCAGGCCTACGATGAGCTTCTGGTATGGTTTCGGCGAGAGTGAGCTGTCGATGTGTTTCATCCGTTTGTACCTCGGAGACGCCTCCCATTCTCTAGCCCATTGTGCATTCAGCTTTCGATTGAATGTTTTCCTGAGTGAGTTTCGGTTTCGTGGGAGGGCCTTCCTCAGTAATACTGGGAATGTGTGATCTGGCCGTACGGTGTCACCTTCCGCTGCTTTCTTCGCTTCCTCGTCAGCTCTTTCATTGCCCGGTACTCCCGTATGCGCTGGTATCCACCGTATCGTGAGTTTTATATCTGGGTGCTCTTTCCGCAACTCAAGATACTCCCCTTGGATCGCGTCCCATATGTAATGTGATACATGCGGTTTTCTGTTCTTCATCGCTTTGATCGCTGCCCGGTTGTCTGCGTAGATGCTGACCCTCTTGATCCTTCGTGCTGCGATCTGTTTCGTCTGCCGTGCCATGCTTAGTGCCATTAGTATCCCCACCCCTTCTCCATCGTATACTTCGTGGTACTCCTCCTTTCCCAGCCTGAACCTCTTTGTTTCCTTCTCCACTCCGTTCCTATACAGTACAGCCCCTGCGCCGATGAATCCATCCTTCCCCGACCCGTCTGAGTATATCTTCAGCTCTGCATCATCCATTTTCTCCTCCTCCGTAGCTTTCCTAGCATCCTCCGTGATCTTGATTTCGCCAGTGAACTTCCATTTTGGCCCGCGTCGTACTGCTTTGATAGTTTCTGTCTTGCTGGGCTGGATTTTGAATTCAACGAAGCTGTCATGTAGAGGGTTCCGAAAGTGCTTGATAGACTTCTTGGCCTCTGCATCGTTGGCGACTTTGTGAAGTGGGTGGGTCTCTGGTAGCGTCGCCATTCTGGTCGCAGCGTTGTGGCGCTTCTTTGCGATGATAAATCGTGCTGGAAGGATGTTTGCGTGGAAGTCGAGTGTGTCTGCTGGTGTAGACCTGCCTGTTCCTCCCGCAATCATAACTGCTGCTCGTCGTTGAATTGCTTCCAGTTTGTGGGTGACTGCCTTCGATATTACCCGTACATTCTTTCCTCGCTTGTCCTTCGTCGACGTATGCGGAGTGAGGAATACTTCTGCGCCGTAGTAGATCTTTGGTGTCGCGACGTGTTCCCATAGCTTCTTCATGGTCTCCCCTGCTGCTCCCCTTCCCACCTTCGTCAGTCTCCCGATTGCTCCGATCCATCCTTCCCCTTTNCTGACCGCACTCGCCATTTGCTCCTTCCAATTGAGCGCCGCATCCATTATTACTCCTAGCAGCTTTACCGAATCCATTGGTTTTATGGTGTGTTCTCCCAGCTGGATCGGTTCGCCTCGCACTGTCTTTCTCCCTCCCTTTGGTGAACCTCGTTGAGGCGGGATCATGTTGTTGTTGGGATTGTTGTTATGTGCTGGCTGCTGTGTTTGTGTACGTATTCTGGTATCTCTAGCAAAAAAGGCTGTGATTTGTCGTTGTTCTGGAGCCCCATTTACTTCTCCCTCTTGGGGCGGGTTCCGTGCCTGACCACCATTTCTGGTTCCCTCGTGGGGCGTGGCTCTGATTGGCTGAGTTTGTCTGGTGAAGTCGATTCCTTGAAATTTTGGGACGGAGAACTGGCATCGTCTGATTCGGGCCCATCTCAGGACTCCCTTATCGCGCAGCATTATATCCCGTATCTTCTCGTGGGTTTCGGCGAAGGTTTTCCCCCTGGCTACTGCTGATAAGTCGTCAATATATCCACCGCCGCTCTCATCTTTCTTCAGCAGCTCGAGTAATCCCGCATTGTACAGGATGTATGCCAGTGCTGATAGAGGATCCCCCTGGTCCAGCCCATTCTCTACCTCAAATACGACTGACTTGTGGTCATCGAATGTAAGAAAAGTCGTTCTTCCCTCCATACGGACTGAGATCCATTGGATGTATTCCTCCGGTATCCCCCTTCGACGTAGTTCCTCTATGAGGACATCTAGGTCCACACTCGGGAATGCCCCCTTGACGTCAAGGAGCAGCGCAGTTGCTACCATACCCTGCCGCCAGATGTGCTTTATCAGACATACGAGCTCCATGACCGCATCAATCGCTGAGCGTCCTGGCCGTGCTCCGTAGTGTCTCGCTGGCAGGATACCATGCTTCTCACATCCGTGTTGGATGTCATCCGCTACGCATGCATATAGGCCACGGGGCCAGCCATGCGATAAAGATAGAGGACGGTGAGCACCTACCTGTCTGTAGTCCGTTTTTCCAGGTTTTCTTGAGATGAGCGTCTGAGTGAGTTTCCAGTCGGTTGGGAAGTATTTTAGACGAAATGTTGCTCTGTACAGAGGGCCGATGTGTGCCGCTAGTAGGTCTGCGCAGTTTCGGAGGAAGTCATTGCATGGTGTTCCCTCTCTGGTCGCTTTTCCTGGGTTCAGTTTCTTGAAGGTTTCCTCGATCTGTGCATTAGTGATGTTACGAAATTTCCACTTTGGTTCTGGATATGGAGTGTCATCCTCTGTTTCGAGTGGGGTTTGTGGAGGTGGGGGGAAAAACGCCTCCTTGAACATTTCTGCTTTCTTCGCATTGTTGCTTACCCTCGTTTTTGTCCCGTCTTCCCCAACCTTCTCAAGACTGGGAACGCGAACCCTTCCTCCATCCGTTGGAGTTCCTGTCACGAATTTCCCTGCTACCCATGGGTTTCCGTTGTGGCTTACTTCGTTCTCCAGCCAGTTGTAGTAGTGCTCGGTCTTCGCATTCTCGATGATAGTTGCATAGTGGTGCAAAGCCGCCGTGTGTTCCTTCGTTACCTCCTCATCCCCTGTCCATGCCTTGGCCCATGCTTTCTTCGCTGCCTTGTCGAGCTTCCTCTTTTCCTTCTTCAGCTTCGCATCCCACCACCTCTTGCTCCTTGGACACGGCTTCGTCATTGGGACTAGTTTGTCGTCTACCCTTCGTCTGACCGCMTCTAAGGCGTCTAATGTCGCATGAAAGTCCTCTCTCGATACCATCTCGCGTGGTTTGGGGAGTGCGTCTAGTTCTTTCTCCAGTTCCTTCCGATATTCTTTCCAGTCGACTGCTCGGAAGTTCTGGCGTGGGGTGAATGTGTTTATCTCGGGTTGTAGGTCGATGATGCTGGTGATAGGGAAATGGTCAGTTCGCGGGGGCATCTCCTCCGGTCTGGCTTCACAGACTATGACTAAATCACTGAATTCTTCTGAGCAGAAGACATTGTCTGGGCGTGTGAGGTTTTTGGTATGAAATGCCCTTAGCGTGGGTATACCATGCGGCAAAGGCATTGCCCACTCCTGCTCGTTCATGAGCCGTATGAGGGGGTCTGCTAGGTGACGTGCTGTCGAGGTAAAGAGATGGGCATTTCGCTCCGATTCCCACAGCTCATTGTGCCGATTGAAATCTCCCCCAATGAGGTCCATCACACGTTTCCCTGGTCTGGATATACGTGGATGCCTCCGCAGGTACTTCCTCAGCTTGTTAAGAGTCGAGTTGTCCTTTCCATTGTTATATAGATTAAATATACGTACCTTGCCAAAATCTTTGAATTCGAGTTGAACTGCCGTGATATCTGAGTGCTCGATATCTAGACTTGTCCATCGGTCTGTCGCTATATCCCCTCGCATTAGGATTATTGACCGTGTCTTGGCTTTTCGGTCATGATGCCCTGTTGGATAAACTGCAACCCACCCCGGGGGGGCGATTGTATTTCCCTGATGGTTAATATATGGCTCTTGCAAGATGGCGATGTGATAATCGTCTATCTGGTGTATGAACGCGGACTGTCCAATGCGTGAGCCGTTTAAGTTCTGTTGGCATATTCGTAAGTCATCATTATTTCTGTTACTTCCTTGCTGGTTTTCTCCTTGTGAGGGTGTACTATTCATGTTCGGGGGATTGGGGTCTTCTCCTTCTCACGTTGTGGGCCAACCGGTATCCTGTTGACCGGTGATAGATAGTCTGGCGCATCTGGGTTGATTGAGTCGAAGTATCCTGGCCCGAACATCGACATAGGTGGCCTGGGATCGAAGTGACCTGAGCCATATGTTCCTGGAGGTGGTGGCCTACGGTCATAATGGCTCATGTCCGACCCTATTGGAGATGGTGCTCGTGATGCCCAGCTCCGTCGATGTTCTACTCGTCTGAATCCGTCCTCGTCTGGTGGTGGTTCTCGAATGCGAGGCGGTAGATCCCTTGTCTGCCATGTAGCTGGGTCATCGGTCGGGTATCGCATGTACTTTGCTCTTGGGTTCGAGCGTCTCTGGTCCTCCATTTTGCGCTGGAAAACTCGACACCTTCGGTCGGCTGCTGTGTGTGGGCCGTCGCAGTTAGGGCATTTGAACTTGCTAGGATCTGTTAGTGTGCATTCCCTCGTGCGATGGTCCCCTGAGCATCTCGCACATACGTCGCATTCATGTTTGCATGTCGCAGATGAATGTGATGTTCCCAGCTTCTGGCACTTGGTGCACCTTTTCACTGTTGGCTCAGGAACCGATGTTGGCAGTGTGCTTCCGAGGAAGTACATCACATCTGCTTTCATCAGGNCATTCGCTGCCTCCGCTGACATGCAGCCAACCATGACGAAAGCTGTCCTCTGTTTGTCATGCCTCATCTCCGGCTTCTTGAGCCATCTGACTGAGTATATATCACCCTCTTCTAGGCCATTGTCTCTTTCCAGCCTCCGTGGCACTGCAGGATCCTTAAGATCGACCGCTATGGGCACCCATTTCACGAGTACTTCAGTAACTACTGGGCGCAGATTGGACGTACCTAGTTTTTCGCTGAGTAAGTGAACATTTCGTCGTATCCATTTTGCTGCCTCCTTGTTGTTGATTTGAAGCATTATGCAGTTTCCTTTGCTGCGCGAAGCTCCTATGAATTTCATGTCTCCTGGCGCGTCCGAGTATGCTGCCTTGATCGCTTCTATAGCTTCATTTCCCTTTTGCGTCAGGACTGGCGCGGATAATCCGTCCAGTTCCGAGGGATCTGCTAGGTCGTCTGGGCGAAGGACCACTTGGTTCTCGAGTCTTGCAATCTGGTCGATTATACGCTGGTGTTCTGCCCTCGACGGGTGGAGCTTCACTTGTGATGCTACTATCTGGGCCATGGTGGGTGCGATTGTGGTGTTGGATGTTTGTGTCATTTGCGGTCCTCTCTCATCCCGTTCCTCCATTCTTCTTGAGATCTCTTCTATCCTTCCAATCTGGCCCTCGATCTGGTCTGTGAACGCTTTCGCTTTCTGCTCCCAGTATGCCTCAAAAAGCGTGAACGTTTCGTGTACGTTTGCCGCACAGCTCTCTGTTGCATCTTCTGTTACCTTTACTATCTCCTCCCGGGCTGCCTCGGCTGCCGATGCTGCCACTATACTGATGTCCGATATCCGTAGCATGGTCACGATTGCTGTTATACCTGACCGCAGGTTTTGTAACGTCTCCGGTATCTGTGTCTTTGTTATGGAGCTTGATGTGCCCGAGTTGGAAACCATTTGTTCGAGGTATACCGCTAGGTCGTTTATCGATGGTCTGTGTCCCTTTGGCATATATTCTGGTTCTAACGTGTCTCTTGCTTTTCTAATCTTTTCTTCCATAGTTCGTACTGCTGCACTACTCGGTGCCTGTGACGGATGTCGAGATCTTGTCATGCCCGGCGTCTGACCGGACATTGTCGTCTAGTATTTTATGAGCCAAGCTTAAGGTTTGTTTTTAAAGGTGTGTTTGGATTCTATCAACTTTCTATTTCCCTCTACACCGTGTCTGAAAGTCTCCACGTTATGTCTATAGCGTGGGAAAAATTTGACGGTGGTGGTTCGGGATCAAGAAGCGATC
>LBLO01000356.1:0-13740 GCA_004354395.1 Chondrostereum purpureum | reverse complement strand
GTCTGCATTCACTCNCCTGTCTCTTTGTGAACTCGGCACCCACCCTTCACCCTCCTCTCATCTATCATTTATACCGGGGTTTTGGTTTCTTGACGCAGAACATCGCATTTCACCCCTTCCCACACTGGAGGTCCCCTCAAAATCCAACCATAGTTTGTTCTGAAGGTCATTCACTACGTTGCCCTTCTCTCTTTCCGTTCCAATTCAACCGCCAACCACTCTTCTCCCACCAAGCAGCATAAGGATAGAGAGGTAAGTAGAGATCAGTTCCACCAGAGAGATTGGGGGAACGGTAGAGACGAGAATTCAAGAGTGACGTCCTTACTGCAGATTAAGCCAGTACAAGAATAAGTCAGATGGCACAACACCAACGCTACATCGGATATCAAGACCGCCGAGTTCACCTCGAAGTCAAGGTAATCCTCAGAGGAGAGAGGTGATACTGTTGCGTCTCCCGCTGGAAGCATAAATATAACTGATGGTAGAGATTATGGTGATCTTGTCCAGGGTAATGAAGGATAATACTTGCCAAGTGAGCTCGGAGTGGTACCGAGGGCATTCGCAGGCGTTTTATAAAGAGAACACTCCTACAGATGAACTTGCAACAACCACCAATACAATCGAACCCAATAAACCAACAACCCCTCTTCATTGAACGCAATGGTTTGCTGTATTTTCCACCCCGTCAAAGATACCTTTGCCGTCTCCGACGACGACAAGGTGACTGTAGGAATCAGTGAGCAAACTGTCTTTGCCTTCTACTATGTGTGCTTCTGGCTGACCGCCTCTATTGTGTAGACTTTGATGACACCGATGAGGAAGGTGATGAAGGCGGCTATAAGTGCAATCAATGTGACAAGGAGTATTCAAGCCAGTTCGTATTTCAGTTTCCATACAGTTCTATCCTTGACTGGAAGTACCCCTAGATCTGCTCTTGATCGCCACAAACAGCAGTGCCATTGACCTATGTTGTACTAGAGGGATGTTCTCTATAGCATTGGTGAATTTACGAGGATACAGCTCCAGAGTGGGTTCCGGTGTGATGTTCGATCTTGAGATGCAATGTTTAAGAGCAAATCTCAGCACATCTTTCTTCGTCGTTGATGATCTAGACGTTTAAACTACCCCTACATTGTTGTACGGGACTTATTTTCCTAAGTATGAGAACCAGTGATTCCTTGAGGAGGAATCATCCCTGCTAATATCTCTCCAACGAATTCCTGAGCGGAATCCAGATACTTATGTATACTTAAGTATAAGTGAATTAGAAACGGACTCCAAGTCTCGGCAGGCTGTGAACCGAGGTTACCAATCCTTCTCCTTTACCGACACATTTCTTGAGCTTTGGCTAGATCTTCATTCCCTCCAGAGTGCTCTCCAAATCATATTTGTGCGSTTTCGTCTCAAATGAGATGCTTTGGCCGCATCTATGTTGATCGTGCGAGTAGACAAACCTGCGACAAGATGTCTTCACTAGTCCCGTCAGAGTTCCGTATCCTCTTTCCTCCACTGTCTCCTCCCCGTCTTTCCTGCCNSCCCCCCATGAAGTCCCATCCTGAAAATTTCGTGCGGCGCCCGTATCTCATCCAAATATGTTCACACCGAGCTTTCCAAATTGTGATTTGAGAACACCTTTCGATCATGCGTGGCGCGACTTGTTCCTTAATCTTGCTGGTCTGTTCGATTGAATTCGAGCTGCTGGACGTCGGGATTTCGCTATTATCGTCTGGGATGCTGCTCCACCAGTGGACTTCCTTGATTATTTATTTCAAGGCGAACGGATGCTCCTGTCTCAAACCTTAAATTAGGAACTGGCATGGTCACCGTCAAGGTGTACCACTCCATGATATTGGGGTGTTGCGCGTTTAACCTCTGGAACTGGATGCTTAGGCGAGTGCTCCAGCTCGTTTAGCAATGTTTCAATATATGAAATTCTCGTCACAGGAATCCAGCTCTCCCTTTGAATTCATTTCTCGAACTTGCAATCAATGGTACTTACCTTCTCCCAGACTAGACAAAAGTTGGGGTTTTGTGTCGACTTGAAGACTTATTATACAAAGACTACCTGGAAATTCATCAGAAGATTGGACAATGTCTATCTTGGCCTTATGTTGAGGGTTCTCTTTCGAGGTATGATTATAAATATCCGACGTTTGGATCCTTTTCCTAAAGTATACGAAGCTCAGATGTTATCGTCGGTCATATTTCACCTGACGCTCGACTGGAATATGCTGTTTGCGTATGCCATAGACGACCCCTGNCTGGCGGTGAGATCCTCAGTCTGGCAGTGATAGTATTCTGCTACAAATGACACTGATCTATGTCATTCGCCAACCACTTCTTGCTCGCCTCGTACTCGGTCTGTACATATACTCCGAATCAGTTCTAGAGCAAAGAGAGGGTTCCGAACTACTGAGTCCTGCCGACAATGAATGCACGGCAAACAGGACTAGGTTCTCCTTGCAAGAGCAGGAGATTAGAATCGCGTTGGTAGGAATCTGCTACGAAGGACGTATAATACAAGAAAGACCATGAACACATGTACATCTTCCGACGAGCTCGTAGGTCATGAATCTGGAATGACTTTGTGATGATGCTGCAAAGACTGGGGAACCCTACTAGGTGGTCATAAGTAGACATCGAAGAAGGTCTTCTCTCCAAAATGAGCTTTCACACTCCACGATGGAGTTCTAGTGTGAATGATTGCGATCTTCAGCGCAGTTTCTACATGATGCCGAGACGGCGAATTGTTCTGTGAGTTTCTTTCCATCCATCTCCCGAAGACGGCATGTTTGTCAGTTGGGAGATGGCTGAGAGATTAGTCCATCGCTTTGCCACCGTTTTCGTTGTCAAGATGGCATGCTGCGAGCGCAGTATCATTCTTTCGTATGTGCTAGAAATTCGGTAGACTTCGGAAAGCTGAAAAAACGGTATGTGCATTGTGGAATATGCTGGAATAGAGTTACGGCCATGGTCTCACGCATGTAGTGATCAAATTTTACTCCTCAGCCTTGCCTCAGCCAGCTGTCGAGCATTTTTCCTGGGGTCTGGCTCCAATTTATGTATTTTTCTTTCCACCTATCTACCCCGCGACTGAATGGAAAGTGGGTTTATTTCGACGATCGTGAGTATACGTACCGATTCGTCCACCGATTCTGGGAGAGATACATATTTTGCTCCGGTGGTGCTATTTCGGCTGTTGATGGGTCCTGTGATCACCATCACTACTACGCCGATTTTCCATCAGTGACGTTTGTTCATGGATTTTCTCAATTCCAAAGAATGGTGTGAACGCGCTGTAGAATTTTGGAGAATTTCCGAGGGTAGGAAAGCTCAGAAAGAAAAGAAAGGTGGTGCTCAGAGAAATGGAATGCCAGCGGTGGGGCTTGAGGGAAGAAGGTTCAGGGTTGTGAGCCTCGTGCCTGATCGGCATGTYGGAACGGGAACGTGAGCATGACGTCAGATCTCGAGGTCGCGTTTGTTTCTGTTCCGTGAATGACGGTTGGGAGTCTAGAATCTTTGTCTGGGGAGCCTTACCCAACCTTTGGAGAGTGGCTGGAAGAGCTAAAAGCAATATTAAAACATACAGAAAGTTGGGAAAGTCAACGAGAATAATGAGGAAYAMAATAATGTGACGGGAGTGGAGGTTATGACGTTTNGTGACCCTTTGCCGTGGCAGGTGGGGAAGCTGAGTTTGAAATTGATGCCCTTAGAGAGGAGATGCCATGCCGGTCGAGTGGKTTTTAATCCACCACAACACACCCATCCAACGCCTGGACTACTTAGCGTGTGGCTGAACGGCATTTCATAAGCCTCCCCTTCTCTTCCTCTTACCACCACCATCGACGGCAACTTCTGCGCTGTCCTATGGATTTCTTTGGTTTCAACGGAGGGGTACAACCCTCTGTTGGCGGTCAGGATACCAACGACTTTGCTCAAGCTATAGCATCCAGGTTCGGGCCTGGCTCGTCTTCTACCAATACCACCATCTTAAACGCAAACCTCAATTTCAATGCATCTCTACCACCAACACTACCTCCTACGCTCTCATTACCATCAAAGCTGGGAAAGAACCGGCAGACTTCGACGACTTCTAGTAGCGCAGCCTCGGAATTCGTACCGATCCAAGTCKCTTCTCTACCACTCCCTTCATCCACAGCAGATACAGCGTTAATAATCGACGTTCGTCCACCAGCTCAGTTCTCGAATGGTAGACTCCGTGGGGCATTGTCTCTCTCGGTACCATCCATTTTCCTCAAACGACCAGCATGTTCTCTCGAAAAACTTACAGAATCTATTCCAAACCCTTTAGCCAAAGAGCGTTTCAGCAAGTGGAGACAGAGCACACGAGTGCTCGTCTACGATTCGGACACTCAGTCGCTCGGAGAGGGCAACAATATACTGGGTCTATTACGCAAGTTTCGAGCTGAAGGCTACGCTGGTGAGATAGGCTGGGTCKTCGGTGGATTCCAGGCCATTTGGAAAAGTGGGCGACGGGAGGAATTAATAGAGGTCGACGACGCTGCTCTCATTCCCTCGATCAACTCACCGCCCATGCCTATCCCAGCTAAACAGATTCAGCCATCGCTATCTGCCAGGAGATCTAATACGCCAACAACTTTACCTGTGCACCAGCCTCACCAGTCTGGTGCACTCACTCTCAACCCCAACGAGATGGCGAACCAGCCGCCGGTGAACCCTTTCTTCGACACTATACGTCAGAATTTGGAGCTGCAGCAAGGAATTACCGAACGAATCCCACTCCGCCTGCCCCAACGGGTGCGAAGGCGTATCTCCGAACTCCCTTCGTGGCTAAGGAATATTGCCAGAGGCGCCACAGGGCTTGTTGCCAGTGAATCGGACTCAGACTCCGAAATGCCCACAACTGATCATGAGGAGGATGAAGATGAAGCCAGGGTGTCTAAGGTCCAGGGCCAGTCGGCGTCCGCCGTGGAGGAAGCTACGGAAGCTTTGGCTATGCAGTTCTATCGGATTGAGGTGGCCGAGCAAAGACGGCTGATGGGCATCATGGACTATCATTCAAAGGAAAGCGATAGCTGGAGGGGAAAGAAAGAAGGAAGCGACACTGCTTCAAAGGATAGCTCAGCGTCATTCCCATTCAGTATCACTGCGGGCTTTGAGAAGGGTGCGAAGAATCGGTACGTTTCTGCCGGAGATGCTGGCATATATCTTACTGATCTTACTCCTCTGACAGTTATCGACATATCTGGCCATTTGAACATGCCCGAGTGAGGATACATCCTCGCCAACATCGCCATCATTCTCGTGCGCATCTGCATCCCAGCCACAATGCTGCTCATTCGAGGAGCAAATCATTACGGCATCCATCAGTACCAGCGTCCGCGAAAAGCCTCCGGCACTTGCCCAGCTCACCAGCGCTCTCGAGCTCAGGATCCTCGCAGGCGGGTGAAGAAGTCGATGACTACGTCAATGCAAGTTATGTGCAGCCGTTCTGCACGCGGCGAAGGTACATTGCGACGCAGGGTCCATTAGATGCGACGTTTGATGATTTCTGGATGTTAGTCTCTTTTCTCCATGAACTTCTAATTTCATATTAACTAATGAATTGCGGGAAAAATAGACTCGTCTGGCAACAAAATGTGCACGTCATCGTGATGCTCACACGAGAAGTCGAAGGCTCGATGATCAAGTGTGGGTGTTACTGGACGGATTCTGTGCGGTATTTTTCGAACGATCGTTTGAGGCTCGAGTTGGTTAGCGAAGAGGGTGCAGCCGAAGATTCTTCATCCTCGTCGTCGTATTTCGCTCCTGCCGCTGCATCGCCGAAAGAGGTAGTCAAACGGACGTTTTTGTTGACCCACGCTTCGTACCCTGACGCAAAGCCGCGAAAGGTGGTGCAGCTTCAGTATCTAGAGTGGCCAGATATGAATGTGCCAGACGATCCGAGGGGGGTGCTGAGGCTTGTTGAGGCGGTCCAGCATGAGGTGGATAATGGGGAATACGACGAACCTTTGCCCATGACTCCAGAGGAGGAAGGAGAGGAGAGGAGATTACATCCGAAAACAGGTGTCGCAGTGCATGCACTTGAGAAGAAGAATGCTCCTGTTTTACTCCATTGTTCAGCGGGTGTGGGGAGGACAGGCGGATTTATCGCTGTCGATGCTGTTTTGGACGCAGTACGGAACGAGGTGAAGAAATCATTCAGCTCACAGGGCCAGAAGGACACCGACGGGGATGTGGTTATGAGCGACGTTCCGCTGATGACTATGGCAATGGCCCCCAACCATGGTGGTGACGTTGTGCATGTTCCCATGGCTCCTACCAAGGACGAGCAGAGGACGCCAATGCAAGTAGAGCCTTCTGGTATCGCCGTAGCAGAAACGCACACTACCTCTGGCAGCACTACTACGACACGAGCGAGTACTCGGGGGGCGACCATGCAGTGGGCACAGGATGTCTCCAACGAGACCAATGTCAGCAACTCATCTTCTTCCTTTTCTTCTTCAAGCTTGAACGAGCGAGAGCAAGCGATTTCCGAGGAACCTCCCAGTTCCGTTACTTTCACCAAGTCATCCTCTAATTCTTCCGCTAATTCGAGTGCAGAATCCAGCGAAGATGCGGTTTCGTCGTTTGGATTCCTGCACACTGCGGGCTTCAACAAAGGTGGGATTGGAAGCTCCAGCTTGGCTACCAGTCTGGCATCGACGCCACCCCCGTCCAGTGCGATTGGAAGTGTTGGACTACTTCCGGCGTTTACGGTACAACAACAACTTCAAAGAACCAGGACGAGCTCTGCGCCAGTGGGGAGGGAGAGGCCAAGTGCTAGAATGTCTTCACCCGCGACGGGTATTGGTGGGATGACGTTGGGCTCTTCGCCGCTTGCCAGCACGTCTACACCCTGGTTGAAGGAGCCGCCAAGTTCCCCTACACCTGTCCTCTCATCGATTTCGCCTTCGCCGTTTGACTCCTCTGACCAGTCGGGGTCGTCGTCTGTGGAGAGCCTTGTGGAGAAGGGCAAGCAGTCGTCAGGGACGGTGGATTATAAACTTCCTCGGGCGCTGCACGTCGATCGGTCGCCCGATGCCCTCGACTCTTACGAGGAACCATTGTGGGAAGTCATACAAGACATGCGGGAGCAGCGTATGAGTCTGTGCCAGAGTTTGCGGCAGTATGTGTTTGTGCATGCGGCGGTGATTGAGGGTGCGCTGCAGATTGTGGACGAGGAACTACGGAGGAACGAGAACGTACCGAAAACCCAGGGGAAGAAGGAGAAGGCGAATACCTTCCCGCCGACTGCTACGAAGGAAACACGAAGGGACATTCCGAAGATGCATATTAGCCTTCCGCCACCGCTGCCTCCGTCGCAGCAGAAACACCCTTTTCATTTCCAGGGACCGATGTCTACTTCACCACACAAGTCTTCGCCGCACCTGTACCTGAACGCTTCCAACGTGTCTTCGACGACGTCCATCTCAAGTAGTACAGGCAAGAGGGTAGCGAGCCCAACTGAACTCACAAAGGAGGACAAGAAGGGTGCGGTCGTGCTCTCAAAGCGCCCGAGTATCAAGAAGAAGGCTGGGAGCACTTCTGACGATAGCGTGTCTGGTGCTTTCAAATCAGCTTCGTTGCCTCACCGACCACAGACAGATCGGACCCCTCTATGTTGATGTAAGGNCTCATTTTCGTGGATCTTTGATTCCCTTACTGATCTTCGTTGAGTGCAGTGCATATTCTTTTCTTTTCTCATTTTCCCTACTAGCAATATAATCATCCTTAACTTTATATCTCCTCAACCCCAATGTTGTATATCCCTTGCTCTTTGATGAAATTTATGACAAAACACTAACCTGTGCTTTTCTTACTTTTAATTCTGGCGCGGACTTGTATCTTTGTCTTATTTTCCTGTCATAACTGCTGTATCAGTACCCTTCTCATCGCAATTCGTACATTGTTCATTCATAATCAACATAAACACCTTTGGAATAGCATCATAGTTCATCTGGACTGAACATGTAACCCCACGGGAGTGTATCGAGAAGCTCAACGTACCCTGAAGACCAGGAGGTGTTTGTCGGGAACTTGGCCAACTCAACAGGTGGTTGCGAATATATGTGGTAATAAGATTCTCTGTCAAAAGACATAATAGATACATAGAGGTAGATGGGCCTACTAGAAATCCGAGTGCATGTTGGATACAGGTAAGCTATGAGGATAGACGTGGTCTAAATGCTATCGACATGGTCTTCGAATCCTTTTGAAGACAAGACTGGCCGACCTCCCAGAACCCTCATCTCCTCCNAGGGTCCATTTTCTTCTGAGGCATCTCAGCGCTCGGGGACTTCTTCTGTGGAGACATGTCCTTTCCAGGAGGCATCTTTTTCATTGGTTCCTTCCCAACATCCGTCTTCTTCTGAGGACTTTCTGTCCCATGGGCCATCTTCTTCTGAGGAGGCATATCCTTGCCAGGAGTCGTTTTCTTCGAAGCATCCGCGCCCTTCCCAGCGTCCATCTTCTTCGAGGGCGGTGCATCGTCCCCTCCGACCACTTTCTTCGAGGACCCCTCACTCTGCCAACCCATCAGCTTAGACATCTGGTCATAACCCCATTTTAGTGCGGCGTTGGAAGTTGCAGCAGGGCCATTGTCAGGAGCCTTTGCCGCAGGAGCTGATTTCTTCATGGGTGGTGATTCCTTCCTCCCATCTTCTATCTTCGTTTGCGGAGGCATCTCCTTCCCAGGAGCCGTTTTTTTCATCGGCTCCTTCCCGCCATCCATCTTATTCACCGCTCCCTTGCCACCCTCCATCTTGCTCACCGCTTCCTTCCCTCCACCCATCTTGCTCGCCGCTTCCTTCCCTCCACCCATCTTTTTTGAACGGCCTTCCTCCGCACCCACAGACCCTTCTTCCTCTGCACGAAGGCGCAGGTACTCCTCTACCAACCGCACATTCTTCGTATTGGCTTTGTACATGGCGAGGATTACGTCACCAATGATAGGGATAAATCCGACCGTAGCAGCGATGGCATTGTTCCGCTTCATGCGACGGATGAGCCAGTAGGGAACATCAGCTTCTTCAGCTTTACGAACGATGAGATAGTGATTGAGCAACATGTCGGTGATGTCGCCTGCTCCAGGGATTATGCCGATGAGGAATGCGAAGCCGAACTGGAAGTTTGTACAGGGGAAGGTCATGCATTTGTCGAGTAAATGGGAACGTTTACGGATGGACTTGAGAACGGCAAGGTCCCTCTCTGAGAGACCGGGAGGATAAGGACGCTATGGTGTGGCGTCAGTCCCACTACTGGAGTGCATCTTTGCTACCGATCAGAAAGCCATGGAGTGTGTTGTAGCACACCCCAGCTTCCAGACCAGAAGATATACTAGACCTCACCTTTCTTCTCTTTTGTATTCCTTCCTCGTTGATGTAGAACTCGTATGAAGGGTCCGGGGGAGTGTACCTCTGCGTGTAGCTCTCCATATGCTTCTCGAAAAGCTTTCGACCGGATTTACCCGCTAGCGGAGCCATTTTGGGGCTGTAAAGGCAGAGAAACGAGATTGAAAAGAACGTTGGGGTTGCAGAGAATGCACTGAGATAAATTCAAAAAAAGCAGAAGCCTGAGAGTTTACAGATAGAATTAAGAGGGATTCAAATAGAATGAAAGCAGAATGAGAGGATCCAGTCCTTGAGCTTTGAGCTGGAAACCCGGTATGCACCATCATCTTCTTATACAGTAGGACCATGGTGGACGAAAGGAGGTTGTGGCGTGGCAGTGTATCATCCGCACATTATCTAGGCAGTCATCATTAATGCGGCACACCCTGGAATCCATACCTTGGTAAGACTGAGATCCCTAGCTTCCAAACTCTAAGGCGGCCATAGTAGATATAAGGCCTACGGTCCGTTCAGTGCGATACTGCCCATGATCCCCCACCGAAAGCCCGAATTTAACTTCAACGCTCCCTGGGGCCTCAGTGTCAAGCTGCAGTCTTGAGTTAGCTGGATCTGCGGGGCACTGTATACCAGCAATTTGAAGTAAGTAAAGGACTCGGAAGTCTCGGGAAACCATCGGGCAATATCCTAGAACGCCGCACCAGCCATAGTCTATTGGATACCCGCTTTACTAGAGGGGGAATGGGGATGAGGTATGTGATCCCAGGCGTTTCCGAAGAGGGACCGCGGTGCATGTCTCAGACCTGCTCTCCCACCGACCTACCTGCACCAAGCTTTGCAACTGACAGTAAGACGGCGGTCCAGAGCACCGTTGGCAACATCCCAAGGATTCTGGTTCTTCTTTACCTCTCGTTTTCAGCGGGAATCTGCACCCAAGGTGGATCCGTCCTGAATTTCTCAGTCCTGAGTATACCTGAGATAGTTGCCGGGCTCACTGTCTTGTCAGTTGAGGGAAAAGGAGACTCACCATTCTTGCGAGATTCGCAGTTCAAGCCTATGTTCTCCCCAAAGGATAAAAGAAACAAGATAACTTTGTCCAAACAAAGTATAACCAAAACATCGTTGTGGATACGGCTTGGGTCTCTATTCTCACTATAATCAGAGTGCCTAGCAGGAAAACTCCGGTCGCGGTTCTAACCTGCTGATAGTTCGACTACTTCGTGGTGTACCGAAGGTTTGGGAAGAGGTGCATTGCCGAGAGACTCAATTAGTAGGATGATATTACTCTTTCCGTGGACATGGAAAGAACATTTGCAAGACATATCTTGGAGTCCAGTCTTGACGGCGCCCAAAGGTGAAAGTTTCCCATCCACCGTGTTTGGCGAAAAGTCGTCACATTCTGCCTGTCTCCGACTCCAGAATAGACCACTGTCTTCTACTACATAGTGTCGTACATTGGTCCTCCTACCCCGGCCGTACTTAAAATTGGAGAGTCTGCCCGGCATTGGCCAGGACAGATGTAACCACCTCTTCCGTGGGCAACAAATCATAATGATATGGTACAGAGCTGCTGCTCAGCGTGCCGTTGGGTGCGGTATTTGTACCGTTAACTCCCAGGTCGTTCCCATTCGCAACAACAAAACCGTTATCGGTGGAGTAGATTGCTTGGGTCATTCCTTCAAAAACATTGTTCTCGACGAGGAGCTCAGCACCTGTAGAAAGAAACGAAAAGGGAAGCCTTTAGAAGTGCACTGAATGAAAACTAGCTACGCACCCTGCCTGCTATTTATCCCATCTTTGTTGTCCTTGTAGTAGTTGTTGAAAATATGTCCAGTTCCAAAACGGAATGAAGGAGTACGCTAATCATCGGTGTCGGTTAGCAGATTCCTAATACTGCTGAAGATACGCACCGAGTTCAAGTTGAGCCAAAAGTTATTGGCAAAGGTCACGGTGATGGACTTATCTTGCGCTCCATTTCTATCAGAGTGACCAACCAAAGAGCCTTTCCAATGGTCGTGGAGGATACTATTGGTGACGGTAACACCGGTGCAACCGTGCGTGATATCGAGAAGTCCATCATAGCTGTTCACTCTTTAGGAGAAGGTGTCATTGGAGGAACAGAGAGACTTACAAGTCCTTATCGTGGTCTCGGTCGCTAGAGAGGTCCACATGGTCAACCCACACGTTATGAGATTCCTGGATTCCAAGTGCATCAGTTGGGGCTACAACCTTGGAGATGTTCAAGTTCCGTAGTATAACGTTCGACTCTCTAAAGACACGAAGTCCAATATTGGTTAAGGCTGAATAGATGCCGCCACTACAAGTCAGCAATATATACTCATGAAGTTTAACAAAACAAGACGTACAAGACCCCGAAGCTCCAATGACTGTTTTGTTTGAACCAATTCTGATGCCAGAGCCGTCTCCAATGAGGGCACCCTTGATAACGACAATGGTAGCATTGTTTCCCCGAACAGCTTGGGTGAGCTCGGCGATTGAGGTCACTTCGACTTGTGGGCCTCCGGACCCGCCTTGGACACCCCTTAGACCAGCGAATCCCACTGTAGCGACTTCATCGACTGAGGCACGCTTCTTCACGGGACTCCCCTAGAATATTTCGAACCGGTCAGCGAAAGACTGTTCTGAAGGAGGGCATTCGAGAGTACCGAGACAAGGGTGCAAAAAACGAATAGAGAAAGGGTGTTGAGCCACTTCATAAGCAGACAAGTAAAGGCGGAGAAAAACTGCTATAGTTCCCCCCTGCATGTCCCATCATATTTATACTTTCTGTTCTATACCGACTCGGAGTGGATGGTAGAAGAGATAGACCAGTGCGGTGACCCACGCCAACGGCCTGGGATCATGTTGCGTCCAAATTTCGAAGAAAGACATAGGACTCGTTCGACAGCACAAAAACATCCAAGGTATTCCGTGCGTGAGATATCCCTGCCGTTTGTGATCTGTCAGAACGTTGTCCGTTGAGCATGCCTGGAGTTGGGAAGTGGGTTGGTTGCCCTCCGTCGTATCTAGCAAGTCTCTCATTGTTTAACACTTGAGGAACGCAACCCATAGAAGAAATGTGCCTCTAGTTCCTTTTGCGTGTAGAGTAGAGCTCAAAACCTATTGCTTCCATCATAGAAACCTCGAAAAAAAACAGCCATGCAGGGAGGAGAGACATCACTAATGCTGAGAGTTGCATATTAGATCTCAGCATCATAGGAGACTGTATTTGAGATAACTCGAAGAACACTCCGCACGCTTTTGGGCTGACAGCGGCTTGTAGCTTGCAACAATGTTGAAAGTCTTAAAGGTCTATACATTTTACTTCGGTCCACATGGAATAGAAACTTGCGGAAACTTGCTCCTTCCCTAGGTCATGGCGGACCGCTCCGGAAATTCATTTCCCTACGACCCCTAGTGTCCACGAGATAATGGTGTCTAGCCCTCGACATCGGAATGGCTGTCCTGACGATTACTGGAATCAGAAGACTCTATAATTGGGCTGGCTTTCAATCAGTTACTTCAACGATTATAATTATGTGTATCATAATATCTGACAGCCAAAAGACACGCCTATAAACACATTTCACCGGGTGAACCAATATAACTGGACTTCGGAAGCCCTATCCCGTGTCAGTGATAACATTGCTACGACCTAGTAATACGTATCCAGTCTACGTCTACGTGGCGGGACTGCTCGGTGGTTTGAAGTGCACTTTCTACAGGACTTACTGTATCCGTAGGCGTCAAAGAATTGGTTGTCGATACATTCGTCACGTCCGAAGTGGTAGTAGGCTCCACAGCCAACGAAACACTCCCCGCATCCATGGGAGGCTCTTGAGTTGCTCCTTCTTTTGTAGTATCACCGCCCTCAACCAAACCTTTCCCAGGGCCACTCTCAAACTCGTACGGCTTCTTGCCAGGCTTGTCATCTTCGAATTGCCATACTAGTTCACCGTCCTTCATGCGCCCTACCGTTTGTCCAGTGAGAGCTTCGAAGGNCGATCATGGTGAGGTCGAGATTGTGCACACCGGTACAGTCGTGGCAGCGGTCCAAGGCAGTGACACGGACTGATTTCCCTTTATCTGTGAAGAAAGGTACATTGGGAATACCGAAGTTGGAAGGGGGAGAGACGAACGTACACGTAGCAATGATCTTTTTACCACATACTGGGTTGTCGTTAGGGTTTGTTCCAGTGAACCCACTAAGGATGGTGAATATATTGAGCACGACTTTATTTCATTAGACGAACGGAAGCTAATGTGGAACTCACCCATAGGTATCAAAGAAGTCGTGAGCTAAAGCTACTGCCCAAGCATTCTTATCGATCTCCACTCCGCAGGCAGTTATACCAGTGCCAGACATGAC
>LBLO01000355.1:0-20527 GCA_004354395.1 Chondrostereum purpureum | reverse complement strand
AGAARGCCAAGARAAGAGAGGAAGATATCAATAATGCAGAGTTGACACCATCAGATTAYGATTCAATGSTTTATCTCAATGCCGCCCTCAAGGTATAYAMRCTCCYTTTCGAGATRGATGCTTATCTYGTATGCTGATTTGGGAATRTAGGAAACRCTCCGCTTCCATCCCATTCTACCTTCTATGATTCGTCAATCGAGCCGAGAAGATGTTCTTCCTCTAGCAGATCCAATCACTTTGGAGGACGGCAGTGTGGTTTCGGAAGTCCATATTCGCAAGGGTCAGACGGTGCTTACATCGATATCCGCTTACAACAGGTTTGTCCATTTCCCMTTCTCGCAATATTCTTTCTTTATGGTGGTGGCAGGCTTGTGAGTGTATGGGGCGAAGATGCGGAGACCTGGAACCCGCACAGATTCATAGATCAGACCACTTCAAAGCAGGTGTCGGTCGGGGTAACATCCAACTTGTACGTCTTCTTTCCTCTTGCGATTGTTACACTTCATCTGACTACTCAAATAGGATGACATTCAGTGAGCCCAACTCCCTCTCCTTCCCACTTTATCTCTTAAGTNAAACCTGTCGATGTAGNCGCCGGTGTCAAGGGATGTRTYGGGTAAGTSTTTGYTGTGCTTGGAACTAAMTATACRAATCTCATCACACYTACTATAACCTACTACTAGATGGCGTTTCTCGTACGTTTTTYCCGCTCCATCTACATTTTGGTTTGACTAAATACCCCGCATGACAGTATGATGGAAATGCAAGCTGTCGTCACAGAGCTTATCGAGACCTTTGAGTTCGATATTCCAGAGGGCGGGTTGGATATCCTTCGTTTCTCTGCGGGGATGATGCTTCCGATGGTACGAGGAAAGTTGGAGGAGGGTGTACAGATGCCTTTGGTTGTAAGGCCGGCTTGCGAGTAGTACGTAGTTTATGAGTAGACGGTGTATGGACAGTTAGTGTCGGATTTCTTGATGCTATATGTAGTATCGCCGCGCATGAAATGAAACTCGCCCTGATCAACGCCACACTGCCAATTTCGGATGATACTTACCCCGAGTTTGACTCTCTTTCGCTTTGCCCACCATGTTCAATCTCACGATCATGAAGGTTAGCTCTATATTTCCGCAAGTAAAACTCTTACGCTTCTGTCTTACTTCTTGTAGTAGGACACTGTGCCGGTGCATCCATCTTATTTCGGATTACCCCCAGCCCAAGCAATAACGGATGAATTAAACAAAAAGTATGCGAATCGAGTGTTACATGATGTTGGACTTTGTGTTTGTGTTTTTGATCTGACGGAGGCTGGAGAGGGAAGGGTAAGATATGGGGATGGCTTTTTGTGGTATAAAGGTGAGCATTATCCGGAAAGAAACGAAATAATCTAACCATGGCGGTCGGCAGTGGTTTTCAGGTTAATCGTATTCCGCCCATTTATTGGCGAAGTACTGTTAGCTACYGTTCGAGGGAGTGATAGCGACAAAGTCAAACGTATGTTAATTGCTCTCTAAAGTCTAATGGGTGCTCGACTTCGTAGACTGACAGAATTTAGTTTCGATGCAATTTTTCGAGGATATATACATCCCTTCRATAYACCTCCCCACGCCAAACCTATTTGATCCAACACACACATCTTTTTTCTACATCCCTGACCACGATCCTACAATGTATCCACATCTTTCGGATACGCCTGTCGCGGAAAGACTCTATGTTTCTACTGGAGATGTTGTAAGAGTCAGAGTCGAAGCGGAGGAGTTCTATGACGATGAGCCCGGGCCACCGAAATTGGGAAAGGAGGTTTCGTCTGCAGGAAGGAGAGCTCCGTATAGTGTCATTGTGGGTGTTGGTCTCCTTATTTCCTAAATTTTGACATATCGTTTCGTAGTGTTCAATAGCTGAACAAGGGTTAGGCCCTATTGCTTGGTGGGGTGCAAGTGCAGAGGAAGAAGAGCCGGAAGAAGACATTATGGAAGCTTGAGTAGAAGATGATGCCTCATGTATATCTCTATGTTGTCGTTCAGCTCAATTTATAATCTGCTGATGTTCAGATGCAGGGCCAGGCCAACATGGCCTACAGATGTCCTTTTCAGCAGTGTTTCCCCATTGTCGGCTGACAACACCACGCTCGTGTTGACTTTATTTATTTGTTTTGAGAGTGTAAGTAGTGTCGGTTTTCATGAAACTGCCATCTAGTGTCATTCGTTTCGGCACATTGCATTAATTGAACTATAGACAGGACGTTGTAGAACTGATGCCGTCGTCTCTCCAAGCTGGATAAGTGCCTGCGTCGTTCTTCCCAGCATGAGTACTCCGTTCTCCGATCTTGTGTCGAATCTGAAAAAGTCTCTGCAGTTGATCTATCCAGATAATCTGATTGAAAGAACTTCCATTCGAGTTCCACCAATCACCTATGTGCATTCTCTCTTGAGACATAATTCTGCGGATAGAAAATAGATTTGTGGCGTTTGAGGGACAGCATGAGGCCATGGAGATCGTTCAGATAACCCAGGCTAGAGCATCTGAAAGCGTAAAATAGGAACGGAAAAGGTAAAAACAAGACCCTCAAAAACTCAGGAATTCTCAACGACCCCCATTCTCCATTCCAGGGTGGTACCCGGAAGGGTCTCAATATCATTTATAACCCTAGATCTATCCCGTGAGTCTCTACCACACCTCCCGCCATCCTAAACCTGTCATGATTACTTTCGGCGACTTCAACGTTCACCTTGAGTCCTCGCTCAAGCACAAAGAAATCAGACATTTGCCAGTCAAAACAAGCGCCAACTTGACTGCTATGGCATTTGTTCCTTGGAGCCATAAGTCCTTTCCTTATGAGCTCCATTGGAGTAGTATCTCTAGACAAGCTGATGTAGTGTGCGAGGTCATTTCGGTAACCCCCACGGGGAATAAATATATCTCTGAGAGACGCACTTGCATGAGCTCTGCGGATGAAACCACACAAGATCGCTCGACGCGATCGGCAGATAGTCCCAAACTTCGGATTCCTAGAGGTGGGCCTTTTATTATCGTTTTCATCTTGGGCTTATACACCTTGAAAAGGGGAAAATTCTACCAATCTCGGAATGGTCTTTCTCAAAATTTACAAGCCAAATGACGACAAGGAAGAAATCCAGAGGTTTATCCATAGTCCTAACGACCGTCCAGAACAGTTCACCAAGCCATACCTTCAATTTCAATTCCATTTCATCTCGACCAAAGGTGAGCAACTCTTCATATACTCTTTTATCATACTGTACTCAATGTTGTGCAGACGAGTTACCCATTGGCAAACAACTTGCGGTCCCATCAGCTGTGCCAGTCACGACTCGGACATCACTACCCAAAAGGCGTGCCCTGCAAGAAGCAAGCAATAGCCAAAGGTTCGACAGCAAGGACTCCATTATGCACATCACTCCTGCGAAGCGTACACGTCATGTTCTCTCAGAGCAGGCATCGGAAGGGATTTCTACTCGTTCTTCGAGCAATTTTGATTTTGAGGCGAGTTGTCGTTTATCTTGTTACTACCATCTGGTTGACTGGCCTTTGAATCAGGCTGACGACACAAAATATCTCAGGGAGAAGCGAGCCCGCTTGGAGAGAGACTTGGAGGAAATGAACGTACGTTTTCATTGTCAGATTCTCTTGAATCGTCACCAATCTCCTCGCTCGTGCAGATGAAAGTTCAAGCAAAAAAAGCGAATTTGCTCGATGTAGAGCTAGAGCTGAAGGAGGTAAAAGAGAATCGACTTTGCTTGATGCTATGGAAAATACTGATTATATCGCAGAGCGAGATAGCAAAAATACATAAGAAGCGCAAGGCTCTTGAGATCGAGAACAATTTCCGTGACGGCGAAGCATAATTGGAGGTAGTATTTGAGAATGTGTATAGAGCCGCAGTTGCACAAAAGAATATTACACCAAACTTGTTTTTGATTTTACCGTCCATTTCTTCCGTTACTCGGCCGCTGGTAGTGTTGAAGAAACGCCACATCCTATTCCCGTTCTAGACTCAGGTAATCACGGCGAAATGTATGGCTTCTTTCTTCTTTCCTTCGTACTTATCACATCAATATATGAGGCTCATAATCTGCTTAGTTGCTTAATGTGAATTCCGGGGACAGTAATTAAACTATTTAGTGGACTCAGCCGTCGGGGTACTGCAGGGTTGCGACTGGAACCGCGGGTGATCTGGTTCCGGAGCTCTCTAGGGAATAGTGTGTCTTGTAGCATGCCCCCAGCTCGTATCACCGCAGAACCATCTCCGCATCCACAACGTCCTTAATCATAAGGCATACCGCGAACCAACCCTTATTCAATAACATCTCATCTTTCATTCTTGAAAAGACGTATATTCGCAGCGGTGCCTCACTCATCCGTCTTTCTCTAGTTTTTTGTGGTGGAAACGTACGGGTATCTCTCTTCGGATGTTTTAGAGATCAAGCCTAAGGAGGCTGATCGTCTTGAGCAGATTAGGGTCCAGTAATGGTATACATATCCTGTCCTGTTCTATCCACCACTCTTTGGTGCTTGCATAGAACTGCATCTAAACTTGAATAAAGTTCCTTGGGCTGCGGAAGGATTGGCGTATGAGCCACCAGATCTACGCAGAATAAAACCTTTGCAAACGTTCTTCAACTGTTTCGGGGAACTTGAGCTTGGGATCATCAACCTCCGGCTCAGCTAAATACAGCCTCATTAATGAGGCAAAGAAACTGAAGGATATCGATAAAACTACTGAGGGTAAGAGATAATATGACTTTCCCTTGAAGCTCTGCAAGGGGCGCTTCCAAGTCAAGTACCGGAGTCTGGGGCCAGACGGGTTGGGAGGGTCTTCGGCTTGGTCTCCTCGCCCGACAGCTATAGAGTACGATCAATGGAGTTGATGCTATAGAGAAGAGGGTCCAAAGGTACACAGGCATAAAATGCGAACGTTTGAACTCGCAAGGTTTATCTTTGAAAAACCGACGGGCATAGTAGTAGGGTTCTTCGAATTCGTACAATGCATCGCGGACATCTTCAACAGCTAGTAAAGTTTATGATTAGTGTAGCGTTACAGTATAATCTTGGGGTTTAGTTCTTTACAGTATATCAGTATCATGGTTGGGATGAAAGTCAAGAGCAACTGGGCGAATGAAAGCTCTCACTTGAGCCGGCGTTGGCGGACCGTTCCACACAACCTCGGTCCGTTTATGAAAGATTCCTCGGAGATTCGGATTCGGTTGACAACCAACCGTTCGTAACTTATCTGGATACACAGCAGCAAAAGCTCATAATTCGATGAAAAAGAATTACGTTGGGGACATTACTGTTTGTATTATAAGGGACAGCAGTCTTTTTTTGTAGTGTTCTGCTTCACCAGTTCCGAGTCTGCACTCAAACTTCGCGTACGCTGCTGCTTACTTACCCARTTATTATTGCTCATTATAACTTTTANTTCCCAGCTAGTCTATATGAAGGCAGACCCAGGGTCTCCTGCAGACGCGAAACCGGTCGTAAAATCGGAGCCTATGTCGCTGCATTCGACTACCACTCCTCCGTTGACATCTCTCTGCCCTAAATGTCGGTTTCCTCTTGATGAAGGCGTTGAAGCTGAGGAACAGGGTCATATTATTAACCAATTAGCCTCTTCCAATGATGCGCCGCTAAATACCCAGCGTACGGAATGTCAAGATTTTGTGGAACGCAACAAAACCACTCTTGAGGAACTCGACGAGCAGATCTCTTCCCTTCAGTCCTTACTCTCCGCCCTTCAGAGCCGTCGCAAACACATATCCCGCAGAGTCAGGATAAACAAAAAAATCCTTCACCCGGTCCGAAAACTCCCCACCGAAGTGCTGCGACGCATCATGCTCCACGCTGTCAGTGACAACCTCGACAGAGATCCTTATAGATGGGTGCTGCATGAGAAGACCTCCTTCGATCCCAAGGGCCTCCGTATGTCGCTAACCCGGGTCTGTCATACATGGCGAAAGGGAGCACTCAACTATCACCAGTTGTGGGCAGACATTCGAATTATATCCACCAGTGAAACCAGAGAGTCACTGAACATTGACCTTTGGCATCGCCTACTTTCCCTCCAGATCCATCGCTCTGGTTTCACTGGGCTTTCTGTTATCATTGCCGAGGGTAAAGCAACATTCTCTGCTGCCTCAAACATCTTCACAGTCCTCCTCCCCACGGTCCCGCGATGGAAATCTGTGACTTTGTCGATAAAGAACTCGTCGCTCCATCTGGTCCCTGATCTTCGACTCAACGACTCTCTTAGGACCCTCAATCTGGTAAACATACATGGAGCATCCTACCGCTCCCCACTTTTGCAGCGGTTAGTGGAACATACATCAGTGACGGCATTGCGCATCCCTGTCCATCGGCTCAACAATATCACTGGCGACCACACTATAGATGGACTACGATTTCTCCGGTCACCCATCCAAGGCTGGGGAACTGAGTCCCCGTGTGTAGAGGACTACATTACGGCGCTGAAGCGATACCCAAAACTTGAGCTTCTGTATGGGACATGCGGAGGATCACGATCAGACGACATCGACGTCCAAGGTGTTCCTCATGCTCACACCCATCTAACCACTTTACATCTGACCGAAACAACTCGTTTTGAGACATCTTTGTTTCTTCAGTCTATAACACTTCCGGCACTACAGCACCTCACCCTCACAGGAGCTCTTGACATCCCTATCTTTCGAGATTTTATGCGCAGGTCCCATTGTCCCTTGATTACTGTTCGGCTGGCTTCCACGGAAGTAGACGGAAGTGGTGAAGAACTTATAGATGCTCTCGCTTGCAACGGCTTAGAAGAGCTTGGTTTGCAATTTTCTTGCGCGAACACCATCGAACTCGCCATGACTGTTCTCTCGGATGTGCAACACTATCCTCAGCTGAAGGAACTACATGTTTCCAAACTGAGCAGGCTAGACAAGAGCGTAGTACGTTCGTTCAAGGAGGCGCGTCCACATGTGACTATTGTATCATGTTCTATGCCTACCACACCCAAAACCTAACTTGGAATGTTATATCAGTACTACAATTCGTGATTAGGCATTTTCCCTACCGAGGGAGGTAGAGAATAACATGTCCTATCTTGCTGACAGTTGTCTGCACCCAATTTCATTCGAGCAAACTGATTTGCTGAGAAGTATATGGCAATCAGCGACAGGCGACCTTTCTGCGTTCCGAGCGGCATTTCTACCTTCTCCTGTGAAGCAAGGTTTTCATGGACGTTTTTTGGTATGCAGAAGCCATACACCATTTTGGCTGCGCCACCGTGGAATGGCAACTGAGGTGGATTCGGACGTGTGGCCTCTGTTACGGTTGTCAGTGCCACGATGGAAGTTATTATGAAGTTGTCACGTCCTCAGGTGGATTTCCAAATTCTACGAGTCTCTTGTTTTCAGCCCCAATCCCTGGGTAACCATCAGGAAGCCTAATGACAGATACAAATAGTTTTGGACTTTGAATTCGAGATATGACGATGAATATGATACAAAAATACTGGCGACAGCACCACCAAGGTAAACAGTTCTCAGACGGATCGGTGTTCACTAGCACTGTACGTTCTAACAGGATGCAGGATATGGAAGGACGAGACAGAAATAAGAGCATACTCTCTGTGTAATGAAAAGAAAGTTCAGTCTCGACTCTCGACGACGCCATTCCTGACCATCCCCTCCTGACCTTTTCTCTATTCGAGTACGAGACCGCGACGACTCTGAGACGTTGACTTAACGTTGAGGAAGAGAAAGACGTGGGTTGGAAGTGCGTTGAGCAAGTGGGAGAGAAACAGGATATGCTCGAGAAGCAGTGGTGACGGACACATTCGCGAAATGGAATTGGTTTATTAAATCTGGTGCTTGAGGCGGTTGCGACGAACAAGTTGAAGGCTACAACGGTTGGTGTATCTTTTCGAATGAAGATGTCACTATGACCACCACCACAAATCTAGAACCGTTATTCTCGACTGTCCCTGAAGCCATACAGAAGCGTAGCGGTGACACCCATACTCAACTGGGTTCACTCCTCGACCATGCACTGCGGCGGTCAAGGCGGATGGACGATGGTGGACTATTTGCGCTCCTTCGTGCCGAGACTAATCCCCGCCAACGCTAATACAAACCCCGCCTGGTGTGGACTACCTTAATCTCACCGTGTCCCTTTCTAGTCATACAGACAATCACCACCCGCATAGTCGAACACTACTCATCTCAACGCGATCGATAGAGGCTTCAGATTGCCAAGGTGTCCACTAATTGGACGTAGGCATGGCTTTTGGAGTCAAATGAGGGCTTACCATCTTGGAGAAGATATTTTCAGACATAGCTGTTATCCACCAAGGTCAGGAATCAGAAAGCATGAAGATGAACCTCACTCTTGCTGTATTGGACAGTCAAAAGATCTTAGTTCGAGCAAGGTTGGAGATTTGCCTGTGTAAGCCAAACAATAGATCGAGGAAGTCGCATGGCCGACAGAGTTGAAGCCGTTGAGGTGGATGTTTCAACCACAGCTCAATCGAGTAAATTCTTAAATCGTAAAATTATGAGTGGTAATACAGCTGGTCACAGTAACGAATATCACAGTTCATCGATATTTGGCCAACGGCGTGAAATGTGTCGAGAGAAGAAGAAAGGTAGATCATGGTATACGTTAGGGTGTGCGTTCGATTTCGTTGGAACATGTTGATTCACTGAGAGATATCTCAGTCTCTCACAAGAAATGACGGACGGATGCAGGGACGACTTACTTCAATCAAGTTCGTACCAGCCCGGTTTCTGCGTTCCGAGGTACAACGCCTTCCGTATTTCTGCGCCAACTTCTCTGGGTGGTAACTCTTTCGGGCGTGTACTATAGTTGTCTATGAAAACAACTGCCGTATATAGACTCCCACGATATCTAACCAATTTGATGTAAAAACGATCACAGAGGGGTCGGCACTTCTTGTATATGGCAGTGTCTACCCCAGCATCGCGCACCATAAGCTCCCCGAGGGTGATATTTTCGGGGGCTGCACCCTTCTCCTCTGTAGCAAGAATTTCATAGACGTCGTGTGGTATGTGGAAACCATACACCATTTTGGGTGTGCGAGAGCGAGACGGACGGGTGGACGCTGTTACGGTTGTCGTGGTCATAATGAAATTGGTTCAGTTGCAAGATAACTAACGGTATAATGTCAGTTACATTATACAGGATTTTGCTGAGGCCGATGGCATACCAAGTGTCAGACTTTGTTGTCGCGAGTGGATGATAGACTCCAAGTTGCAGTGAGAAGTTGAACCATTTTACCTCGGTTTCGCACGCCAACCGGCCCGCAATGCCCCTCAGCCACCGCAGTGACAATGCGCACTTCCAAGTCTCGTCTTCCTGATTGTCAATGAAGTCCGCCCATTGTTCTTATTGTTATTTTGAGATACTAATACAATCCTGAGTTTCAAACACGCAGAACGATTGCTCCTATTGTCTTACACCCGGGGAACTGTTCGGATACATCAGGATGAATATTTAAGTAACACATAGCGACGTCCTCGTAAGAACTGAACTGCTGCAGTTATACTTACGATGGATCGTACCTCATATAAATCCTCGGCTACCGTCCAACAGCTCAAATCATTCGCTCAGTCAAGTATCACTAACCCTCGCGGGGGCGAGTTGCCTTATTACCCTTGCCTCTACTTGACCGCATTTGATGCCGTCGCCGACTTTGACAACATCGGCTGTTGGCCGCAGGTCTCTCTCTGGAAAAAGCTGGAGACGCCTGCCCACATTGATTTGGTGGCTAGGCGCAAAGCAGAAGCGGAAGCTGCAACTACCCAGGCCATTGCAGCAGAGCGGGAGCGTCTCCAGTGTGAGAGGAAAGCCATGCAGACGGACCTGACGAAGAGAAGGGCAGATTGGCATCGGGAACATCCTGGTCTTCATGCCGTTGTCATTGAGGACCCAGAGGACCCGAGGCTCAAGCAGACTCAGAGAGAGGGGACAGATGAAGGATTGCTATCAGATCCTGACCCGGATGATGAAGGAGAGGGGNTTGATAACGAAAGACGCAAGGAGAATGATGATGATATTTTTGATTGGTGTAACACTTCCTTTGGCACCCAGGGCCCTGTGGCTGGCCGCGACGAGGAATTCGTTCCAGATGTGGGTTGGCTGCACCTTGGTACTCACAATATGCGCCTTCCACCCCCATCTGCTACTCTTCGACAGAGACGCTCCTTTGTTCGTAGAGGTGGCCACAAATTGATCCATTCTTGCCTTGTCATGCTTGGAGAATTTAAGCGCCCGCCTCCCGCATCTCTAATGAACTATCGTCAGGAACAGGCCAAAGACTTTCAATTGAAGCTTTCCCAACTTCTCAAGGAGGCGATTCTAGAACTCGTCGAGTATGCCCTCCTTGAGTATGAAATTCATCCNTGGTCCAAACTCCTGCTCTGGGCAGCGTCAGGGCCTGGTGGGTTGCTGAAAGTGTCACGTATGCCGATCTGCCTGATTTTGATAGCGATTCAGAGATCATTGTCCAAGACCCTGATAATACTGGTCGCTGGGATGATCTACTACGTCGCTTTCGAATTGAGAAGGCCTTCGAGATTGGTACTCCAGATTCTGACAAAGAGCTCGAAGTCATACGATCTACAATCCTTTCTCCTATCAATGACTATCCATTCTGATTACCACGACAAGTTTCCTTACCACTATATTCATTAATTCTCTTCTTGTATTTTTCCAAACCTCGTCTGTACTCATTGCAATATTACAACTACATATCCTGACTCAAATGTTAGAAGTCTGGTCTGCATCACTCGAGTTCACGAGTCACACAAGAAACGACGGGTGTAGAGACGACTTACCTCAATTAAGTTCGTACCAACCCGGTTTTTGCGTTCCGAGGTACAACGCCTTCCGTATTTCTGCACCAACTTCTCTGGGTGGCAACTCTTTCGGGCGTGTACTATAGTTGTCTATGAATACGACTGCTGTATATAGACTCCCACGATATCTAACCAGCTTGATGTGAAAACGATCACAGAGGGGTCGGCACTTCTTGTATATGGCAGTGTCGACTGCAACATCGCGCTTTACATGTCCGCTGAGGGTGATATTTTTGGGGGCCGGGCCTATCTCCTCTGTAGCAAGGGTTTCATAGACGCGGGTTGGGATGTGGAAACCGTACACCATTTTCGGTGCGCCGGGACGGAATGGGACTTGAGACGGACGTGTGACTTCTGTTACAGTTGTCGGGGCCATGCTGGAAAGGGTCCTCTCCTAAGTTAAAACACCGACCGCCCTATGCAGGATCTTGTTGAAAGCAATGGAATCCAAATTGTTGTAGTGAATGGATAATGTCGGACGTCCGTTCCATTTACCTCGGTTTTNATCATTCGGCTTGCTGCTACCCCGGTCCTACACTTTCAGCTTTCTATGCCTTCCTGCTATCGTGCGTCACCTCAGGTTCCCTGGATTTATCGCCACATACCTCAGCTTCTCCTAGTTAGTAATTCCCAGTCAAACAGTCCAGCAATGTATGTCAGCGCCCCTCGTGAGCCTGGGGCGTCTCTTGATATCCACATTCGGTGCAGGCCGGTTGCGAAACGTGAGCACCATTTATAGTTCGGGCCAATGCAGAAACAAAGGAAATCATAATACATGCATAGTCCAACCACTCGGTGTGAGTTTACAGTCTAGCTATTGGATACCTGACCTATACTAGTAGCAAAGGCATGATGCGGAATTGTGAAAGAGTGGGACATAGACGAGATATGGATAGAACATGTTGGCCAGGGTGAAAGAAAGGTTCAGTCTCGACGGCGCCATTCCTGACCATCCCCTCCTGACCTCTTCTCTATTCGAGTACGAGACCGCGATGACTCTGAGATGTTGACATAACGCTGAGGGAGAGAAAGACGTGCGTTGGAAGTGCGTTGAGCAAGTGGGAGAGAAACAGGATATGCTCGAGAAGCAGTGGTGACGGACACATTCGCGAAATGGAATTGGTTTATTAAATCTGGTGCTTGAGGCGGTTGCGACGGACAAGTTGAATATGTGTCCTCTGCCTCAAGCAGTTGGGGGAAAAACTGGGATACACTTTTGGACGGTTTCTGAATATCTCCGGCACAAGGACGAGCGGGAATTTTGAATACAGCAGGATGTAATTCCGTTGACTTCGAATTTACAAGAGGTATGACTTGCGGTGGCATTTTGGTGGAACTAGATATAGAAGGATCCAGAGAAATCACTTGAGAGGGAGACGTGATAACCATTGAGCTGGACTGACTGTTAGATTCTTGAACCTCTTGAACACCCTTTTCCAACTTGGGCTTCTTGCTCGAAGGTTTTGCAATCTCCCCTTCCTCCAGCTCATGGTCATCGGCAGCGACTGCCACCCTGGCTAGAGTCTCTTCCAGTCTGCGTTTGGGAAGTGCAGTGACTGGAGGCTCTGCGGAAGTCGAAGCGGTCATAGTCGTGGTTGAGGCAGTGGTCATGGCCGTGGTTGAAGAACGAAGTTTGTGTCGTGATGTGGATGGCTGAGATGGTTTTGGGTTGAAAGATGGCTCGTCGCGTTCAGACTCGCTGTCTATATCCATGTCTGACTCCGAGTCGTAGTCAATGATAGGATGACGAAGAGCATTCTCTTTTGCGGCGCGAGAGGGTCTGCTAGAGAGACTCGTAGTTTCGGCGTTAGGAACAGACAGAGTTGAGCCGGCAGGTGGCTTGACCGGGGGCGTTGAAAAACTAGAAGAGGGAATTGATACAGCTGGGGATGTAGACCCTACAACGGTTGGTGTAGTGCAAGGCTCCATCTTCTCTTCCTTGAAGAAGACATTGGGCTCATGGTTTCGAATCTTTATCCAAAGGTCTTCCGCCTCTTTCTTGCACCTCGGCCACGCACTCCCTAGACCTTCTTCATCTCTTCCGGCCACCTGAGCAGTCCCAGCTTTGGCCACAACCCATTTCAACATCGGAGCCCAGCCGCTAGCACCCACTTTCGACATTCCGCCCAATCTCCTCTGTATGTCCATACACCCTCTGACCAACTGCCCAACACCGAGCACTTCTTTATGGAAATGGATAAGCAGAACACAGAATGAGAATGCGTGCACACCCTTGACAGGGCCGAGATCAGGGAGGATGTAGAAGAACATGATCATCGTCTCGTGGAAGTCCTGCCCTTGTTTTTCCGTGTAGCTTGGTCGAGGATCGGACCCAAGCCATGACCCAAGAGCGCGAATAGTTGGTGCCTTGCTTTCCGTTGGATGCATCATCGTCCAAAGGATTTGAGCAAGAACTTCGAAGTCCTTCCCTCTGTGCTCTGCTGTGAGGAACAGGAGATGATTCACAATCGACGGGGACTCGCGCATTTGAGTCAGTGTGTTGTGGATGAGCATGGGAACATCTCCGGTGAGAGCTTGCAGTCGTTCTATCTAGGGTATCAGTCTCTGCATATATCATTTACACAAAGGTACAGCTCACCTTGAGCTTTTAACGCGACACCGTTCTGGACACGTTGGAATATTTCCTTCTCTTGGTCGCGACTAATATCATTGTAGATAGCGACCGACAATGGTTTTTTGAGAAACCTTTTCTTGGCAGCGCGATCGAGGACAGTATAGTTCTTGTGGCGAGAGTTTACATCCGGTTCGTTCCATCCATATTTCTTCCCATCGATACTGCGGAAACACGCTCGTCAGGAAGAACGGAAGTCACGAGAAAGGTGAAAACCCTTACGAGTCTATATCTGCGAAACACCGAGAAGAACAATCAGCGGACGAAAAGGTCACACAAGAGGGAAATAACATACAGAGAATCTGAAAAGAAGAGTTATAACAGAGCTATGAGAGATCAAGAGCATCGTCAGAACGAAGGTGCCTACCTCTCCTTTAACGAATCTGCAAAGGTATGTGGGAATTTTACTAAGTAGCGGAGGTGATGAGAAGAAAGGTAAGCACCTTGAAACGGCCGTCAGCCGCTGCTTCCCATCGATGCAAGTTGAATCTCCAGTTCTAGTATTGTGAGCTGTACGGCGGATAAAGTCAGTGGCGGGAGGCAGTTGTTGAGTCAATAGACACCTTACCCATAATGACGGGTGGGATAAAATAGTTATGATAGAATGAATCTATCAATGCGGATTGTTTCTTTTCGTTCCACACGAATCCTGATCAAAAGGAAGCCTGTAGCGTGCTGCAGAGGAAAGAAAGAGAATCGCTTACCTCGTTGATACTCTGGATCCAAATCCAAGCTACCATCATCAAGATCGTCAATGAAGAGAGAGAGCATGTTGTGGCGAAGAGTCGGTTCTGGGAGGGTTGCTACGTGCTCTTTGTTCCTCCTTCTCCTTTCTTTCTTGATATGTGTTGGTGCGTATGGGTTGATCACATCGTCGTCTTCCTCTGAAGTCAAAGGAGAGTCATCGTCATACGGATGCTCAATCATCGTCTCAATCGTAAGTGCAATGTAATGGACAGAGAACAAAGGGTGATAAGGCAGTACCACTGAGTGGCCTGAAAGAGGGATAAGAGGAAGGAAAGAAGACACGTTATTAGTGGCGGATATCTTCCATCACATGTCTGGCCTCATGTTCAGGACTTTGGGAAATGAAGAACGCGTCTTCTTCCTTTCATCTCCCTAATTTAGTCTCGAGGGGTGAACGTGTTCAACTGAGAAAACATGACCGCGTTTGACAAGCAATTAACCCAAAGCAAGAGTTCCTAAGGGATTTAACCAAGCCTTATCTTTCACTAGCGTCGATCTGAAGTTCAAACTTAGAGGTGAACATTAGAGATTGTAAGTTGCCAGTAGGTCGTCTAAGATTTCAGGGTTCTGTGAGCTGTGGCAGCACTATTATATTGCGATAAAGCATCACAAAATCTAGATATGGGCATGAAAGTGTTTCCGTAAGTATAGGATATATAGGATAGAAAGGACATCAGTCACAGACACGATACTCTAAGTAGTAGAAATTTTCGCATCCTTTCCGTGTCTACTTGGATTCATTCGAGGGTTCAAATTGGAAGAAAGCGCACGCGGCAGTTGTAAATGAGCTTTGAGTTCAGAGAAATATCGGTGTTCCAACATGGCATCGTCGTCGAAACCCAAGAGTTGTCGCGAAGAGAACATCATTGTGACCGGGGGTTTTGCACTGCCACCAAAAACTCACGACGCCACAACAAGGTGCATTCCTCGACTTGAACTTCGATGAGAATGGAAATAGGCATTATAGTAAATTATGCAAATAATGCAGTATGTCCTGGAGTATGTACTAGAGTGTATTAGTTACGCCCATCTTGAAAAAAATCCCGTTGGAAAAGGGTGTGGAAACAGAATGAAAATGCTCCACCGACCCTAATTGACCGAAGTAGCACCTAAGGGCCTCTTCGGCTGCCACAAGTAAAAAGCACAAGCACTACTTTGTTCAATTTTGTTACCATTTAAAGAAAATACAAGCATTGAGAAACGGCCACAATTTTTTTGCAAGATTTCATGAAGTACTGTTCGGCAACTCCTGCAGATCATTTCATTTCTTCTCTGCGAGGCCAAATGCCTGTCCCGCCTCCATGTTTCCTCGAGAGCACAACAGAATGGGTAAAATTCAAAGATGCCTATACAGACTCCTTAGGAGAGTTCTCACGTACACTATCTATATAAGTACGGTATTCCGGAGGCATGTCATCAAAAAAACACTCTACAGCAGCAGTCGCACCCAACTGTGCTTTGGTTGTTTCAGCCTTCTCCAATTCTGACTTCTGGATCTTGTTCGAGTATGTAGCCTTGTACAGAGTAACATCCGCTCTGGCCAATTGTCCATCTATAAGCCAGAGGGCAGTTAAAAAACTAACAGCAGGTTGCCATTCAGCTGGTGTCCACCACCCTTGCAATGTGGATTCAAACCCAGACAAATCCTTCATAATCTTCATTTTCGCCGCATAGCACAGGTCCGGAATGGGCTGCTTCCAGCTCTTAAACATTGGCTTTGACACCTTTTGTCCTCCCTTATAGCGCCCAAGAACCCATAGCAAAACCCACCCAAATGATTCTGCGTCATGGCGATACAGTCGGGGAACTCCCCCTGCAGTATTCAATAAGAGGTCGCGGGCCATGAAAATCAGCGTGCCTGTACGCTGCCCGCCTGTCGGACCTTCCTCCTCAGTGTCGGAGGAGAGATCCAAGTCGCATAGCCTAGGCCGCCCCTTTTTGGAGTCGTACATGAGATTATCAACACTGATATCCCCATGGTGGATACCATTGACCCATAGCGTGAAGTGGCCTACAAATCTCGGGAGTAAGACAATGTAATTAAGAACACGAAAGACAAAGCAGACTCACAGCAGAAGAGCGTCCAAAATGCCTTCATGAAGAGACCATGATCCGTGGTGAGTGTATAGATGGGGTCATAACGCGGGAATACAACGCGAGTGCATATTGGATGATGACGACGAAGGATAATGGNCTCATCAGGATAGTCGTTGGCCAATCCAACTTTACCGGGACGCGATGTTTCAATGAAGGAAATCTTCGGAACTACATCATCCACGGTTCCACTCAAAACTCTGGTACACCGACCAGTGATACTGCTGAATGGTTGGATCGCTGTCATCGGTGAGTCTAAATTTGTGGCCCGTGGTAAGAAACAATAACATTCAGGTAGGGGTGTCATTTGATGAGCACGCTGCACAGATTCCTTTATTCATTACATGAGGTAGATTTCCAGAGTACCTATGCAAACTCCTTAGGAGAATTCTCGCGTACACTATTTATATAAGCACGGTATTCCGGAGGCATGTCATCAAAAAACAACTCCACAGCAGCAGTCATATCCAACTGTGCTTTGGTTGTTTCAGCCTTCTCCAATTCTGACTTCTGGATCTTGTTCGAGTACGAAGCCTTGTGCAGAATAGCATCCGCTCTGGCCAAGTCTGCATCCATAAGCGAGAGGGCATTTAAAAAATCAACAGCAGGTTGCCATTCGGCTGGTGTCCACCACCCTTGCAGCTTGGACTGGAACCCAGACAAATCCTTCATAATCTTCATTTTCGCATAGCACAGGTCCGGAATGGGCTGCTTCCAGTTCTTAAACATCGGCTTTGACACCTTCTGTCCGTTCTTATAGCGCCCAAGAACCCATAGNCAAACCCACCCAAATGATTCTGCGTCATGGCGATACAGTCGGAGAACTCCCCCTGCAGTATCCAATAAGAGGTCGCGGGCCATGAAAATCAGCGTGCCTGTACGCTGCCCACCTGTCGGGCCTTTGTTCCTGGTATCGGAGGAGAGATCCAAGTCGCAGAGCCTAGGCCGCCTCTTTTTGGAATCGTACATGAGATTATCAACACTGATATCCCCATGGTGGATACCATTGGCCCATAGCGTGAAGTGGCCTACAAGTGTCAGAGTCAGACAGGCATCGGAAACACGAAAGACGAAGGATACCCACAGCAGAAGAGTGTCCAAAATGCCTTCATGAAGAGACCATGATCCTTGGTGAGTGTATAGATGCGCTCGTAACACTCAAACGCAACTCCCCGGGGAACACGAGCACGCTTTTCCTTGTGTGGTTTCCGAATAATCCCAAGTGCATCCCGGATCTTGTTGGTTGCCCAATCAGACCACTCGCAATACGCCTTCACCTCGGGAAGGCACTGGAACTCCTCTGGGTAACCCCTCAGGAYGTCCTCCCCCCGCTCGATCAATACTGCTTCGTGGGTGCGCGTCTTTTCCGCAAAAGAGACCTTCAGCACCAAGGGGTTCTTCGCAACCACCGGGTCCGGACTGTCCATCGTTACCGGAACAACCTTGGTGCAGCGACCACCGATACCATACGTATTGCGTATAAAAGTATCGCTATCATCCCGGACGAATTTGATCCTCTCGGGATCCTCSTGGCCAGGCTTTTTCCAGTCTGCARTGACAGCCTCATCRGTGAACCCCGGCATGAGACCCCAGTTCGCAGAGTTGAACCGTTGCAGGGCGAAGAGGAAGACAAGGAAATAGGNTAGATTCTGGAGGAAATTCAGGCCACTGGTCTGGATTGCCCCCTCGTGGTCGTAATACCAGATGTAGAGAATGTCGTCTGTGTGGTCTCGTTAATAAAGTAGACAGGAGGAAGCGCACGACACCTACCCACGACTACCATCCCAAGAGTATGAGCCATCCCAAGCGTGGCAGCCATTCGCTCCGCTGCATAATCCGCAGATTGGAGCGCTGCAGGTGAGGGACTGTCTGTCACTTTGCGCCTCTTCGAGTCCGACGGTGGATGATCATCGTCATCATCGGGAGCATGGCGCTTCCGATTTCCAGACTTCCCTGCACAATTTCATGAGGATGGAGAAAAAGGAACCTAAGTAGAGCCTACCTTCTCCTTGGCCATCTTTGGACCGGGTATTCACAGATGTCGAAGTTGAAGCTCCTGACACCTCGTAATTGTTGACAGAATCCTCCTCCTGAAGTTCCTTAAGTTCATTAAGTTCCTTCTGGATATCCTTCCATTTCTGAGGCTCTATCTTGACCAATTCATCGTCCTCGACAAAGTGTGGCTTGAGAGGCCCCATCTTCTTCGCCCCTCTCTTGAGCTCCACTGACAACAAAGTATCGCACCATTTGAAGGCTTCCTTGGGGCATTTCCCAGCAAACTTGCTGACGATCGACTTCCATGTATATGCAGCATTCGCGTCGGACTGCGCTGCCCTGTATGCAGCGTCGAGGGCAACAACGCTGGCATCTGGYTTGCGCTGGCTTCCTCGATGCCCAGAGATAAGCGTTGGATCGTTCCGGTGGAAGAGGATGGAGCTGCTATCGTTGATATCTACAGCGTTACGAAACGTCGTCGACTTGACTTTCGACAGACAAAATAACCCGCTGTTTGCCGCAGACGTGAACGGTTCATAGCCCGACGTTTCTTTCGTTTGTTTGGAACTGTCAATCTTACATTAGTGTCCGTATTACCAATCGCAAAAGACGCACTAGTTCATTAATTGCTCTATCATTGCTTTGCTGGCTTCCTTTGTAGTCTCCGTTGGCTCGATTGATGTGGTGGGAGGCAATTCAGATAGAGGCGAAGACACTGTTACTGGTGATGAGTTGTTGTTTTGAGATCCTTCCGTAGTAGGTGAGCTAGGTGGCGGATCCTGGAACTGGTTCGCAATCGGCAGAACAGCTGCAAGACACTCTGCGAGAAGAGCTTCACCCTTCGAGCTCGGGTCAACAGCACACCGTACTAGCATTTCGCCCAAAAATGCTTTGATGTCGCAAGTATCATGGTCGTGAATATCTTCGAGAAGATACGGCCGTATGGTATTTGGTCTGCCCATTCCATTAGTGATTTGGGCCGCGTTCATGCATACTAACCTCACCGAAAGTCGAGAATAACGTCACTGACCGATACCGACCCTTTATTTGCAGGGGTGGCCTTCTGGGCAGATTCAGGCTGTTTCTTCTGGGGAGTACTCAATACGTCGTTATCCCCCATACTTACAATGTTGTCCCGGGATGCAAGTTCGAGGTTAAGCCACAAGTTGAACAAAGTCACACGTCGCCATTGAATGGATCGGGCCGCGAGTTGCCGGGACTCGGGTAGATATCAATGCTGACTCCACCGCATACTTGTAATCCGTCCAAATATGCACAATGCAGTAGTGGATATCCTTCTAAACAGACCGCCTTGCTCAAGAGCTAATTTCGTGCGGTTTTCTCCACCTTCTGCCCATTATMTATGATAGCCACCCAACAATCCAAACACATAATACATACACCAAAGTAGCACCTAAGATTGTAGAAGCCTAGACTGATAAACTATCTACATCAGGAAAAGAGTCAATAGCTCAAGTAANCTTGAGGTTGGATTGGGTATTGTCAGAGAAYGGCGAGCTTTAATATACAAACTATATTCCCCACGGAACTGTGCGAGGCAATGCCAATGGGGTTCCCAAGACCAGGTAAGTGTAAAGCAATCCTTATGAGCCCTCATCGCGCTAAACAATCCAGTTGTACCAGCCCCCGCCAGGTCTCCTCCGCACCACAAGACTTTTGTTAACAATGATCACGACTAGGCAGCCGTCCGACTTCTTCAAGGACTATTTAACTGGAAGACTGATACTTCAAGTCTTTATCCTCGAGAATGTTGACTTCGATCGCAAATTATATTCACTCCTTTCCAAGAAGCAACCACTAGCTGCATAGCCGAAATGACACCAGGAAAATGTCATCGGAACAGGGCCAATACATAAACGGAGCAGATCATCATGATACATCTATAGTACAATCATTCTATGTGATTTTACAGTCTAGCTATTGGATACCCAAAGATTACAGAAAAGGCACGATGTAGAATCATGGAAGGGAGGGACATAAAGAAGATATGCATAGAACACGCTGAAAACACTGCCAATGGAATGAAAAGGAAAGCTTAGTCTCGACGACGCCATTCCTGACCATCCCCTCCTGATCTTTCCCCCAGCTGAGTATAAGAGCGGGATGATTCTGAGGCGCTGTTATACCGTTGAGGGGGAGGAAGATAAGGGTTGGAGGTCCGTCG
>LBLO01000354.1:0-29627 GCA_004354395.1 Chondrostereum purpureum | reverse complement strand
GGTTGCAAGTTCCCAGGGACCAAACAAGTACATCGCCAGAGCGACTTAGATTTGCTGAGAGCCCAGGGTGGAAAGATCGAGTCTTCATTCTTCAGCCTCGGTTTTAAATGTATATTTCTGTTCTTATACTTTGGCTTCATAGCGAGAACTTATTTTTAAGACATATCTTGGAGGTGGCTGGACCAAAAGTTATAACTTCAGTGATATACACGCAACCAAGCTGGTTTGAGGCACAGGACTTGCACACATCCTGAAGGCAAAGAACAACGAGGTCATCGAGTTGTAATTATCCATGTTTGGCCCTCTCAAAGTTATGGACGTATGTTAGCTTCCCCATCACCTCATTGGTCGTCTCTAACCCAGTTGGATAGCTCCACAGAAAAAAGCTAGCAACTCTGCGCGAGTCATTTGCAGATTGAACAGCTGTTACCACTCTTGATATTTCTGAAAACTCTTTGACATCCCTGCCATAGAACTTCTCTGCCTTTCCAGAGCTAATTTCACTTAATCTCTCTTGTAACAACCTCACATCTACTCCTTTTTTTTCAACGGTCCCTTTGGAAGGAATACTCGACCTCTGTTTTTTTCACTCCAGCAATCAACCGGGCTACTTCATCGTTACCTGGACTTATGATACTCGAATTATCTCACAATGATATCTCCGGCGCATTCGTCGACCTCACCATTCCTTTTCAATTTGATTTGTCCCACAACCCCTCTGCCAATCTCGCCAGCTGTCATCTACGCTGGGAGTGCTAATCTCAAAGAACTTCGAATGGCTCATTCTGACATCTGGGACGACTCCTTCCCCACGGATCTGTTCGAATTCGGAGGCACCGCGCCATTCCCAAACTTTTCGATCTTCGATCTGGAAGAGTCAAAGGTGTTGCCGGAGTTTGTCAAAGGCGCACTCTGCACTATGAACCAACAACCAGCCTACGAGTTCACAACGGATGATATGCAGGAGCCCCCGACGGGACCACCGTATGAGTACTGGAATGAGAGTTGTTCGCGAGGCATGGGCGTTAGAACTCGCAAGATAGGCGAAAGCAAAAGCGAGACACTGGAGAAGGAATCATGGGAATTCGAAGCAGACCAAGCAGGAGGGGCCGAACGTAGGATGAGAGCTGCTGAAGCTACCTCTGCGCCTGTGCCAAAAAAGGGTACGTCCACGACGCGAACTGTCAGAGTCGTTGCGAAGGAGGCATGGGAAATCGAGGCTAAGCAAGGTGTGTCATTATTCCATGGTCAACCTTGCATCAGGTTACCTCAACACATTCGTTTGCTTCAACGTCAAATCATTTCGAAATTATGTTACATCCCGGTGTAATATTTCCTTCTTTTCAGATTTCTACACCTGGTGACAGTGATAGTAAGACAGACTTGGTCAAGGTCTGACGTCACTTGGGGNCGCGGTTGACATGAAAATGGTGATGAGAGATATTCTCACTCCCACCACCGCCTTCAAACCTTGATTGTATTTCCTCCTTTTAGATCCACCGGTCTCGCATCTCATTTTGGTCACCAATCCAACAACGACGTTGTAGACATGGGTCGCCCTCGAATATACCACAGTGAGCAGGAGAAATACGATGCGGCCCGTCGTTATCGCACAAACTATCACACCAGGTACGCACTAACTTTATAGTGTAACACACTTGACTCCCATACATGTGTAGAAATAAGAGAGAAATCAATAAGAAAAGACGGAGCAAATATAATCTCTCCCGAAAGAAGGAGAAAACTGCTCAGGAACAGTGGTACCTCAAGGAACGTTTCGGTGTCCAGACAGGTGATACCGACATTGATTCTCGGTGCGTCATGCTCTGCTCTCTGCACATCTTTTTCTGAATGTTACTGAGGTTACTAGAGATGAGTCTCATACCATCGCTTCCATTGTTCTCCAGCACTCGAGAAGACTTAAACAAAATTTGACCGAGTTCCGTCGCTTTGTAGGGGCATCTTCGAGACAACTTCTCACCGATGTTGTTGAAACTACATTGGAAAGTCGATCCCCAAGGCTTATCATCCAGAAGCTCGACGTGGTCGCCAACATCTATCACACTTGCCGCTTGTCCCATGATGAGATTTACCGTCTCCGTGGTATGAAATCCCATGGATGGAAAATGGGGGAAGTGATTGTTGGGGAAATTAGAGAGGTTTTCTACCAACTGGAGGACCTACAATGTGCATGGAACATAGGGGGCAAGGAAGAGCTTGCAGATGCCTTTGAAGCGGAGCAACTGCGATATCAACTCACTACTTGAGCATCCCCTGTTTTCCTGTCAATCATATGCTCTTCTATATAAAGGCTAGCATTTTTCATACCTTGTATGATGTTGGAAACGTTAATGAGACCTTGACCCAACATGTGTGCATGTGACGTTAACAACTCTGTTAACGTGTTATCACATCTTAAGAATAAGCCNTTCATGCGTGAGTTGTCTTGATATAATCAACGAATATAAGTAATCACTTCATGACCAAGGACATATTATCGCAATCTGCTTATCATGGTTCTTCTCGTCATAGCAAGTTGGAGGCTGGATTATGTGTTAGTAACATGTCCTTACGCCTCTATTAGCAGCTATTTAGCCCAAGGTCCTGCAGTATTCTTGTTCATTACTGCCACCATTTTATCTCCCAGAATTGCTATTAACAGCACGAGTGGCCTACATGATGCCCATTACTCGCTCTGTTGTGAAAACCGATACTGCCTTAAAAGCCACAGTGGACGATTTCGCCAGAGGCTTATCCACAACACAAAGAGCTCGACATCAAGGAGAGTCGACAACTGGCTCTGGCAGTGTTCGTTCACAACCAGAGTATGATGCTCTAGAAGGCCTTGGTCAACTTTCCACCCTACCGCCTGAGACCAAACCCGTGGAACCCAGTGGTTTGTCTCCTATGAGAGGATACAATAAGTCAGGTATGTCCCCCGAAAGTCAATGGGACAATGTGCTTGACCCCCACCAGATTCTGTGACGGCGGACAAATCCGATGAGGTACAAAATGTACCTACCCATGACAGCTTCCGTTCCTGCGAGGCTACCACCATGGCTGTATCTAGCACCCAGCTGCTTATCTCGACTAGTCTTCATAGGCCTAGCATGCGTCGGGAAGGGGGTATGGAATATATTGTTCCAGTAATACTTTATTTAATAACCTTCTTTTTAAAGTCGTCGGGGCTGGATTTTCAGTGGCTCAGCTACACCCTGTCACAGGATGGGACCAACCTACCTATTCACGACAACAATCTCTTCCTGAAGATGCATACATCAAAGCCTCTTACGTATGTTAAAACTTGAATCCCACATGCTTTATGTCACAAGTGACCTGACTCCAAAGATTTTCAGAGTCTCCAAATCTCACAATTCCTCAGGGAGTTCTATAACATCGATGATAAATTCATCAAATACATTCAGGGATCCAGCAACTATTCGAATGTCCAAGAAACACTGAAGTGGGTGTCCCAAGTGGGGGAGATAATCAATGGATGTATCAGATACACTGTCCGTGCTCTTGCTGGTGAGTGCTCCCCGCTTTTTTACCACTCCTCCAACTTTATATGGTAAATAGGACCTAGCTCTTCATGGGAAATCCGGGATGCAATTATAACTCCCACTCATTTGGGGCACGCCCTTTCAAGCAGTGCCAAATGGGTCGGGCAATGCCGCTCCATCTGTGACATTATCAATGAGAATATTGGCTACACTGCCGTTAAGACTATTGTGGACACGGGAAATGATTATTTTGGCAAGCCAGTGAGGAGTACTTTGGCGTCACTACTTCGAGCTTTGAAAGCGGCTGTTGCAATGCATGAACCCCAGGTGCAAACACAAACTCGCCGGTCGTCATAAAAAGACAACAGAAAACGGTAAATACAGCTCAGAGACCAGGGGGTTGTTTGTAACAAACCAACGTAGATATTGCAGACAGCTTGCTATTCATGAACAAACCATGTACACTACTTAATTGTCATTCCAGTCAAACTATGAGATACACTTTACATCTGATCTCAGAGTCCATAGTTCGCTTACACCCCTCTCACTCATACAGCCCCGCCAAAGCACATGTCGTCGGGTTGAGACATCACCACCCACTAATCGCCCTCAGACAACATGAGTCCATATGTCTTTGCTAGCAATAGCTACCCGAAAGGTACGGGGGAATAGCAGAATACCGAAGTCAAAGTCGTGCGGGAATTGGATATCATGGTGATTCCACCAGTGGCACAAAAGCATCAAAGAGAATGCAGGTTTCGATGTAATTTATTTACCTCTGCTTGAAGTGATATGCATATGTCTGATATAGGGAATAATGCACCAAGTTTGGCACCGGATGCGTCCTTGAAATCCCGTCGCTGTGTGACTTAAACCGGAGTGTACTCAGAGAACTGTAACTCACCGACCCTATGCGATTGCCAACTTCGTATGTGACCCTCAGTCCCTGTGCTACAGCTGCCATCTTCGAAAATAGGGTCCAGAATAAATCTCGGACCATCTCGTGATCAGCAGCCTTCGAGGAGGACTCCAAAGCGATGAGTCGAAGGCGCGCGGTACTTAAAAGATTTCCCTTAGGTGTGATACACGTTTGTGGTAGAGTCTGGTGAGGTGCAGATATAGGCTCCTTCTGTTCGACCGCCGACGTCTGCGTGAAGAGACAAGATAGAGTTGCGTTTACCGTAACTCAGCACGGTCAGATATCTCATCAAGCGTCGCCTCAACCAGACTGAAAATCACTCCGGGTAATCAAGGTCCAGCGAAGCACCCAACTTTCCCAGGCCAGGGACTCTAGTGCGGTCTCAATGAATCCGACTCAGGATTTTGTGATGTGGACGGCAGGGACGGGAGGGTAGGGTGGATCGTTTAGTCGAATCGATGAATTCTGAATCAACTGGCTGAGACGAGCGAGGAGGTTGAACGATGGCGATGAAGGAGAGGCAGGAAGCAGGGTGGATTGCTGCAAACTGGGTTCTTCGTCATACGCACCCTTGGATACTATCACTAATGTGCCAACGATCAGGTATAACCCTAAGTTCTTACGATGAATACGAAACTTACGTGCCCGGTGGATTGGTGGATACGCACCCCCACCGAAATTCACACCAAAATGATTTCAAGTATAGATGGCTCTGAAGCCCATCAACGAGAATTTGCCTAAGGGCCTGAACAGTAATGTTAAGCAAAGGCTATTGTTGGATAATACAAGGCGCCTGACCGTTTCCTGGCCCACGAGATAACTTCGAAGATCGGATACAGTACCTATCTCGAGCGTTTCAGGCTTGTTGGTGATTTTCATGCTTTGGCTCAGTTAAAGGATGGTGAAGACGGGAGTTGCATTCACATTTGGTCTAACAGACGCATCATCGCTTCTAACGCTTGGCCTCGAGCCCAAAGTTGCACTAAATCGGCACGCCTACTTCCGAGGGCGTCTTTAGACTCCTGTAAAGCAGCCCGCGACTCATTGATTTGGGTCTGAATTGCACCGAGATGATTCAGGAGAGAACCATGGTGTTGTAAGGATGCAAAGGCCATGTAGTGCTCTGATAAACGTGTGGGCTTCGGAACAGGAGGCCGATGAAGACAAACTGTCTACTGATCCTTGAAGCGCCCCGGAAAGCGTATTCTTGGTATTTCGAAACGAGTCAATGTCCTTCCCCAACTGGAGAATCGTCTAACAGCCGCAATGCGAGGCCAACGGCATTGAACTGGGAGACTTGTTTAGCAGCGGTGCTCCAGAGGTATATTCGGGGACGCTCACATCTGGATCAACTACAAATTCCCAACCATCCTTGATCTGGTCCAGTACAGCTACTTAGAGCACAGATGAGTACTGGGGAATATCAGATGCATAAAAACGGCTCACCATCTATATNCCCTGCTCGAGCCTCGCCATTGACCCGTCTTCCTGGGACTTTCTCGCAGATTCTTTGCTGCCTCGATTTCTCGGCCTCTATTTCCATCTCACGCTCCCTCTGGTACTCAAAATCGCCAGGACCATCAGTCATTGCGCGTCTCCTTGACGCTGCAGACTAAAAAGCGGACATGACTGAGGTAAGCGCGACTGGGGTCGTTTCCTGGTCGTCTCCGCTGGCTACTCGCCGTCCGTTGTGGTCTCTGCCGGGAAGGCGTATTGAGGTTACTGGCAGCGCCATTCCGGGATCTTGAATACGCCCCGCTTCTGAGTTCAGATCTTTGGGGACGCGAAGGGCCAATAGGAGCCGTGTTTGGTCCTCGAGATTGGTTATAACTATTACTGGGTGTTGTCGGACGCGATGGCGGTTGGCTTATCTGAAACGGCCGGGTCGAAGTCCCCGGCGGTGGAGGAATACTCGTAGACCCATTGGATTGTGACGAGGAGCGGTGGCGGCGGGACGGGAATGGAGGTGCTCGCAACATCAAGTGCAGAGTCGGTATTATTAGAGTGGTAGCAATATTGAAGAGTGAAGACTGTGCACCTGCGGNAGAATCAACTCCCTGCGGTCGTCAGTCTCCCTACAATATGGTAATAAGTAAGAAGGCAAGGAAGGACCTTCGGCTTTACTCAGCACCAAAGCCGCGGTGCCAAGCAAGAGCAAGCAGGACCGGAGTCACTCTCTCGCGTAAGGGGCTTGTGCCAAAGTCCTCATATTCGAATCCCAATGGGACGTTCAACATCTTATGTCACTCCCTCAACACATTCCCTTACACTACCATCCATTGTTTCAAACAACTGGTGAGACCTTTACATATTTGATATCTATAATATGATTGGCTGATAAGAAGGTCACTACAGTACTGTCTTAGATTACGTGATCTACCGACGTTGTGGGCCTTCATTATGGTATACTGCAGGATCTGATCCCGATGTCCTATTGGCTCAGATCACAGCGTCAGACTCTTAAGTCAGGACACATTTGGCGAGGTTGTCGAGGCTTCCAACACTCTCACTAATTGCAAGATTTATCCTACGGGCTGATTCAGGCGGGCCGCCTCGGAAACTAGTCCGTCAACACGGCATCCATTTACTCTCATTTACTTTATACTAGTACACAACGTGCGGGATAGCATATTGTCAGCGATAAAAATGCTGATAGTACGCCAATCGCTAACAAAACTCTAATATTACCTTTTTTATAGGCGTAATGTCAGCGTATTGACGCTGCCAATATGCTTTTCTGCACCTTGTGGTAGGGTCCAGGGAACCTACTAAGCAATTGGGAGTGATGAAAGGTACCTGCTAGAGTATTCATAAAACTCAGAACCGTGGCACGTTCACATAGTCACGCATTTAATCACCACAATGGAAGCCAGGGGATACTGAATCCATACTGGCGTAACGCTCATGCCACTTCTCCGTCTCAGAACTACCCCTCCTTGGTCAGCCCGATAAAAAAAGTACCTCTTTATAACACCAATAAGTCTGTTCCGATGTGTTCTGTAGGCGGCCCTCCTCTGACAAGAACTCGACGGGCGCCAGATGTAAGTATACCATGGCATATTCAAGCACTTCGATCCACACAAATTTGAAGAACTATTTGCATCTTCGCCGAATTATAGGACTTGAAATCCACACCACTTCCACTCTAACTGTATCTCGACAAAAGGGCTCGTACTACCCCCCAGCAACACGAGGGGATTGCAATTTACAGTCACTCACGATGGCGGTAGGGGCAACTAGGAACAGAAGTCATAGCCAGTGCTTCCAAGAATTCGAGGCTGGCTTAGGGTCCGCATTTCTTTTGATATCCGCAGATTAGGCACTTGTCCCTAATAGACTTTTCAGCTCCAAATACAGGGAATCCATACACGATAGGTAAAATCAGCGCCTCGGTAAACTTGGGCAGTTACACGGCCCGATATTCTTGTGTCGGAGATAGATCTAAAGACAGCCAAATGTCCCAGAAAGGAGCTTTTTACGAGATGAAGAGAAAGGCCGTCCTTCTACAAGGGCTTGTTCAGATTCGTCTTCATTGTTCCAAGAAACGATTAACCTTGTTCAGGTTGGGACCACTGTGACTTGCCATACATGCTATAAACGACTAAGAACATGTCTCGTGGGCTGAGTGAGACGGCAGTCCTCCACCCCGGACGTCGGTACGAGGGCGCCATGTTGGCAGCATACTACGGTTTGGAAATTCGATCTCACCTTCTCGTTACCTTCCCGAATTATTTCCTCCTGATAACAGTCACCTCAGACACCGCACACCCCGAAATTCGAGAAAATCTGAGCGCCACAGGGAAGTCCATAGTTCTGAGTAGTCACAAATAAGCACAAAGGTGGGCGAGGATAAGAGTTATGAGTCAGTAGATAGTTTGGTGTAACTATGATACATCTGACGGAGTTATTTGGGACACTAAACTGTCAGAATTCAATGGCAAGTCCAAGAAACGCCGTTCCATCGGCAGGAGTAACGGTTTGGTCAGCAACAATTGGGTATAAAGAGCTCTTGCTCCAGTTGGGGCTGACTCGAGTGAGCATCCAGCTATTATCGCTACCGTCTTCCGAAAGATCCTCTGATTTGGAGCCCTTGGAGAGCATATAGAAAGTGCAGTCTGGCCTAGGATGAAATATTTCTCCCGTCGGCCTGGACGGAAATTAATCATGAATACTGTCGCACCTGGAACTTGAGAGCTGTATAATAATAATGCGTAAAAGAGAACGAATAGGTAGGCAACTTCACAAGGTGCAAGAAAGCGTATTAACAGTGCCGATACGCTGGCATTACGCCAATAAAAAAGGTACTATTAAAATCTTGTTAGCGATTGGTTTAATATCAGCATTTTTATCACTGACACTATGCTAACCTGCACGTTGTGCTTGGCATTGGCAATGGGACGCGATCAATCACGTGGAGAAGACAGGGTACTTTGCGGTGTTAGAAATTTGAGGCGAGAAATATTATTTAGTAGAGACATATGTAGCTATGAAAGTATTTCAAATTATCAGAAGGCTGCTTGTGCTTTGGCCCGCTCAGCAATAGATCCTCGGGGTTCCCAAGCGCGATGATCAAAGGCACTGGGCAAACTAGATCTCTGATCCTCTTCCAATTCACCCCACGCTCCCCCCCCTGGGGTCTCAATGAGCAATTGATCCCCCTTTCCCATCCACAATGTGGCCTTTCCGCCGATATTAATCTCCCGTGTACCATCTCGTTCACTGCTCTCCAGGAGATCTCCGTCCTTCTCTCTCAGCTGCTTGATCCATGTGTTTCTGCCTAAAGCTCCAGGGCCACCACCTTCCATCCCGTAAGGCTGTCGAGTACGCCTCTGTAATATGGTAGACGATGAGAAAGAATGTGAGGAATGAATTGAGGACAGGATCAATCCCGGCGAAAAAAGAACTACACACCTCAGACAGTATAGAGACTTGCATAGGCTCAAGCATCTCGATCTCTCTTATTACCCCCTCTCCGCCTCTCCATTTACCTTCTCCAGCAGACCCATTTCTGAGACCGAAACGATGTAACATGACAGGATATCCTCTTTCAAGAATTTGCACGTCTCCAATCCGAGTGTTTGTAATATGAGTATGGACCCCATCTGTACCATGCCATCCTGGGCCTGACCCAGATCCACCTGCGATAGTCTGTTGAATTGCAATTATGAGAAGGGTACATTTGATTGCAGGGTAATCGGACCTCGTAGTACCCCCACCCAGGAATAGCTTTTCCATCTGAATCCTTTCCACCTGTACCGAAGGTCAGGTTGCTAAAAGGATGAAATTTTTAGATGGTGCTCATCGGGAGACGTGAGAGTAGAACAGTATCCTTACTTGGTACATCCTTGGCTCGCAGCCGCGGCGTGAAACGCCTTGAGAACCACGTCTACAATGCGTTGTGATGTCAAGACGTTTCCTCCACACACGGCTGCGGTGCGCGAAGGTGATAATAACGACTTCGAAGGTATCTTGACTGAGTAGAAAGGTCAGAGTGTCTCCATGTACAGCGCTAAAGTTGCATCACGTACTTTCTAGCGGAACCAGACACCCGGTGTTTAATGGAATATCAAGATCCAACATCGCTCGCATGCAGTAAATGACTGCTGAGTGAACAACAGAGATTGGCGCGTTCAAATTGCATCGAACCTCGAAACCAGTGCCAGCGAAATCTAACACCGCTGAACCTTCCTTCTCGTCGATATCCACTTTAAGCTGGATCTGTAGGATTTAACATTGAAAATAAGTATACGACAGATGCATAAATGTGGAGTCCAATCTTGCTGACCGGAGATCCGTCGTCCAGGTAATCCACCGAGTTAAGGACATTTGTTCCAGCGCGTCTGGCTACGTCTCTAAGCAGATTTCTCACCGACATCTCGGCATTCGACCTGATGTGGTACATGTACTCCTGGACAGTTTCCAGTCCATAATCAGAGACGACTGGCCGGTGCATCATTAGCAGTGTCCCCCTCGTATTACACCGAATGACGTACTCGCATGGATGAGCTGGATCCCCTTGTGATTAGCAGCGATTTGCTGTAGAGTGCAGATCCCAGATAAGCGTCTGGAAATTTGTCATAGGTGCAAAGGTGCAATTGCGGACTTACCGCCTTCAAGTCACTCTCAACATCTCTGATGTTCCGACAGCCAGAGCTTCCAGGATATTGAGCAGGTTTGGTGACCATGTAGTCAATAAGGCCCTCTCTATCAAATACACCGCCGTCGACTATCTTGAAACTGACAATCTCGGCACCTCAAAAATATTAACAGATGTAGGGGGCATGGATCCCGGAAGAATTCCGCCAATATCAGCATGGTGTCCTCGTGAAGCAGTAAAGAATATGATTTCATTCGATTTGGGGTCGAATACAGGGGTGATGATAGTGATATCAGGCAGATGTCTGTCAGTGCGGATAGAAGATCTCTTTGAGCAAAGAGAAGAAAAGGACGGAGATGAGACCGTTACACTCACGAGCCACCTGCATGGGGCGAGTTCGTCATAAGGACATCTCCTTCTTTGAGGCCCTTTCCGTACAAATTCATCTGATATTTGACTGCGCTAAGCGATTGACTTCAGCGGTACGATACGGAAATGGCAATGGTGGGACGCACAAACTCATGGATCCCAGATGTATGGGAATGAACGGAGCATTGGCTACCAGATCTCCATCTGGGGCATATCTTGGGACGACCAACTCAAAATCCCAAGTGTACCTCTCCTAGGATTGCCGGCGCAGGGGACCCCCCACATAGCAGTGTCGCGAAGCACTTCACCCGAGGGAGTTGAGTGGTTAGACCCGAAAATGCCCAGATTCCGACATGTTAGCTATGTGGAGGAGTCAGTCCCGTGGTAAGGCAGGCACTGGGCATCACTTACTTTGTTCAATACATAGTCAGAACCCAACGGTCGGTCCGACAGTTCATTTGATGTAGCAATACCACGGAGAACATAGCTATATCTATTTCTCCCCTTGGTCGCCTGTTTGAGAAGTCCTGGTTATCACAAGGACAAAGTTATTAACACAGATTCTTGCCGGAACATCACAGATAATCGACGTACATTCTATCATCCACGGGAGGCCAGGAGGTTTTACTGAAGCCGCGATGGACTTCAGGGCTACCTGCTTGACGAAAGGTGATGAGTGTACAGAAAACGATAGATTTATCACATGATTGTTTACCGTGTACTGTGTGGCAGTGTGTGTTCATGCCGGTTACAGTGTGCGCTGACTAAGCCGTCCTGGGTGGTAAATCCACTGAGTGCGGTCTATCATATCGAAAACACACCCTACCTTGGTGTGGATAGTCAACACGAGGCAAATATACACTATAGCGATAGTCGAGGTGCACTAGACAGCAAATAGAGGACAGAAGTCCACCAGAAAGTGGATTGACATGCAAACTGAAGCGCCGCAGGCTGATTCGGGCCAATCAGAAGCCACGATCAGTCACAAACACTACCTTCCTCATGGCATCTTACCAAAATCAAGGATGGTATTAGAGGGAGAATGACAACGGGGATTGGTGGAGGTCAGAAATGACCAACACCCGAGTTTCTTTGTACTAGACTACATATTACTCGTTAATCTAAGAGTTCAAAAAAAAAAAAACACTACCTTCCTGATGGAGAAGATGATAGGTTCTCTACCTCTCCACATCACTGAACGACTTTCTTCAGGGATCGTGGAGGATGGCCAGCGAGACTACTCTACCTCCGCGCGAAGGTTGCCAGATGTACATGGCACGCGTGGACCCTCACCTCACTTTCGGCTGCGAGGTGACCTTGGATGTTGACCTCGGTGCCCTAGCAGAGCTCGAGAAGGTCCAGGTCCTCTACCTACGACGTCTCCTTAACGTCTCTCCCAACTCGATGGTGTCAGCGTATTGGCAGTGCCAATATGCTTTCTTGCACCGTGTGCTGTAGTGTTTACCGTTCCATGGGGAGCTTTGGTAGCTTAACCCCGGTTGTATTAGCCCATTAATTGCTTCCGTGGGTCAATTTCTTGGTGTCCATGGTAAGGAGTGAGTCGAGAGCCTCTTCTCGATCACTCGCCACATTAGGTGACACACTGCGGCGCCTTGTCTCACTGACTGACCGGTGGTCCAAAAATATGGTAAAAATTCCCCATTTGGTTGTATACTGCTACTTTATGCTTTATCTTAGTAGATCTGCGGGATATCGTGAATACTAGCCTTCTGTTGGGTGTCTACCATCGTGCGGTCACTATTGAGTTGAAACAAATACCCTCTCGACAAACAACTTCAATGTTTCTGCAGATACCCCTCTGCCCACTCTCAACCCTGAGTTACATGACGCTCAGACCTTATCGTGTCCAACAATTCATGGACGGCTCTAGTAGTTATTGATATTCAACAGTTGAGATAAGAGCAAAAAATTCAAAACTCACTTGGACATAGTCATATCTGCTGCGATTATATTCCGATAACAAAAGGGAATGATTTTGTCTCCTTTCAAACGCACAACGACTACATTTCCATACCATTCGCCGGGGCACGTTGAAGATACCCGAAGTCGGGCCTTGGTGAGTAGAGTAGTGACAGGAATGTTAATATTGGCAGTTCCTTGGTATCTGCTCTCATCGAAAAAGAAAGCTAAATTTCCGTCCTCTGGATCTTCAGGATCCCGATGTGTTACTCTATAGGTATAATCGAGGTGGGAAATTCCACAGTGAGAACTGCTCTTTCCAGATGTTGGGCAACGAGGGATCCACTCGTCCAGAAGGACATGATCCAAGAGCGGTGGACCACAGGCTGTATTTGCTAAATGGGCCGGTACCAACATAGGAATTGATTCCCCCACAGCATAAAGGAGAACAGTGCAAGATCTCGTAGATTCCTTGAGCAAGGTGATATAAGTATGATGCATTCCATCAGTCATAAGCTTGAAGAATACCGGAGGAACATGAGCATAATCAAGCCAGATCAAGCGCCGCATGTGTGCAACTTGTGCTTGAATCAACATTTTGAGATCTGGGTTGACAAAGTCAGGGGATGTATGAAGTGCCCATCCCCTTGTTAAATACTACAAAGGCCCCGTAACAACAACATGTTATCTCCTTGTTATCTCCTCCATTGGATTTCCACGAATCATGGATCTTAGAGCCGAGAACCCCACTTGGTAACGGATCTCCGGATATCTCAGGCACGTATCAAAATCTAGATTTCATCAACGGAATATTTATGTTTCTAATCATACATGAGTCAAACCCAGTCAAACCGTAGGCGTAATGGAGACTGGTCGCAAGAAAATAGAGGGGAAGGAGCACCTCACCTTGAATGACGCTCGGTATCTTAAACATTTATGATATTTGTGTGATGACTCAAATAGCCTGCATAGAGTGTACCCTCTTACGAGATTACGGACCTTCTATCGCAGGGTGTTATTGTAATCCGCATTCGCGCGATCTTATCTTGAGTTCTCTTGGGAGCTTGCGTTGTATTCTCTCTACGTCTCCCACCAATTTCATTGTATCCCTTTTCATAACGGTTGTACGTTCAAGTCGATCTCTCATCCGTAGTTTATTTCATCAGAATTCTCTCCCTTGAAGGCAATTATACATCCTGGATGATGCCTGTAAGCCGCTCGCTTGTGCACACCAAATCGACGAACCCTGCCTTGAATTCAAAGCTTCCGAATGAACTACCCGGCTACGGAACTCTACTTGCGCCTAGAGGAATTGTCAACCTCGACATTTCTCCTCAGAAAAACGAGCAACACGCCTTCTCTGGATCAGAAGGGTGTGTTATTGGATCTATCCGAGAAACGAGAGAGGTGATACCAGACAGTACGGGCTCTGTTACTGCAGCAACTGAAGCTGTATTTTCCGCGGAAGCTGAACCTGCTAATGCAATGTGGTTTAAAGGCCGTTCGATAAGGCAAGCATGGCCCGCCGCAAGACGTGTTCCAGGTGTGGATATTCTCTCAGGTTGACTGGTCACATATCTTATGGGAGGATTGTTTCCGTGAAGCGCCCAATATCCTTGTTGGAGACCATGTCTCTGCCCCTCCATCTGAGCTTCTGCGGGCTGAGTTATCTCCAGACGCACGGGTACTTCATCTGAGAGAAAGACAGGTGCGCACTGCAAGACCTTTCTGAGACTTGGACGTGTACCTCACGCCAGTTCATCTATCAGAGCTTCACGATTCATTTCTTGCTTCGCTATCAGTACAACTTGAATGACGCATTCCTAAAGGCAATCCAAGGGGTTGATATGCGCCGAAGAACTATTCATGAAACCCTTTGCCTAGTTTCACGTGTGGCTGAAATTGCTAGCAATTGCATTGGCCAGAGTGGTTTATCTCTTGTTGGTAAGCTCAGCTTGACTCAGGATTAGAGATGGTTGGAATAAAATTTGATAGGTCACTGGTGTCCAGAGGACATCAGAGATGTGATTGTAACTCCAGATCATCTAGCAGGAGCAGTCAGCCGCAGTAGGAAATGGGTTCAACAATGCCGCTCTATCCAATGCATCATCGAACACAAGAGCCACTACTCCGACATAAAGGATATCCTTCAGAAGGGCAAAGACTCGATGGGTACACCAGTATGTGGTGTAGAACGCTTACTCCGTGCACTAAAAACAGTGCTCAACATCCACGAGTCCAAATATGAGCATGCCCCCAAAGATAGGCGAAAGAAATGGGGACGGAAAGCATGACTCAAGAGCCACAAAGATTAGACCTTGGAGAAATAGGAATGAAAATCAAAGTTTCTTTGTATGCTATCTACGCTTATACTGTTTATTGAGTAGACAACATATCTCATATCGCTATCGCATCATCTGTATGAATGCTTTTTGTGACAAGCACACAACTTGTGAGCTTTTGGTCTTCTGACACAACGTGCAGGTTAGCATATTGTCAGCGATAAGAATGCTGATATTACGCCAATCGGTAGCAAAATTGTAATAGTACCTTTTTTATTGGCGCAATGTCAGCGTATTGACAGTGCCAATACGCTTTCTTGCACCGTGTGTGAGGTGAAGCTTACCTCAGTTACCTGTGTATCCTACATTAGAATAGGTTTGCATAATAGGGAATGTATAACGAGAAACCGGTATTTTTCCGGAGGTTATGTCTTTGTCATTTACAATGAGCACTTTCTGTCAGGTCAGAGTGAGGACAAATCAAGACTTCTACAAGGACAAACGGATGATACCCCTAGTATCGCAAGCCTAGACCTGAGGCGTCCGATCTTGCAGATCTGGACTTGTAGCTGCTCAGTTCGGCGATTGAACAAGGAGTCTCTGAGGGTACTTAACGGTCTTACCTCAGCACGGCTAGGGACTTTCTTTATTAGAATGTGAGAATACGACCTAAGCAATGGGAGCAGACGAAGGTGTCTACCAGATCACGCCCTAGCCTATTATGAATGAAAGAGATCGTCAGCCACGAACATGAGTCACGTTGTCTTTCACCTTCTTTCACTTGCGTGGATGATCGGAGTCATAATGGGTTCCTGAGCTAGGTGCTGATTGCTATATAAGGACTTTCTTGAAATGTGTCTCCCAGATTTGGACTTTGTGAACTTACGCCTTGGGAAGGACTCTGCTATGTCGACACCATCACTTCAGCTCACTTTGACTCAAGTGAACACTGGACGAAACAATATTTTGTCTCAGAACAGAGTGATCCATGTGATTACTCTTGCGAGTATGTCTTTCTGTGCTGGAAATTATTTTGTTTTGATAATTTTATCACAGAACGCCGTGAAACTGTTGTCGCTCGCAGTGCAGAAACGCGACGGCTTCTTGTAGACAATTCTGTAGACGATGCGATGCAACAAGGTCTGCAAGACCTTCTGGATAAACTTCTGTATATCCGGAACATACATATGGTGCTGGGAGCTGAAATATCTATCACAAGTGGTAAGATGGCATCCTAAGAACGTTAGTAACTGAAAGACTATCCTACTATTTCTTTAGATGATCTTGATAGCTCTTTTCTTTCTCTTGTGGACAAGATGATGAGGCATGACGACGAGTGTGTTGAGGCATTTTCCCAGAGTGAGTTTGTTATTCATGCTACTTCTTTTCGTGTCTGTTTAACGCAGTGTGGTCTCAGCATCGGCGCTCCCCGACCGGCTCACTTGTCCCTTGTGCACAGACCCATTATGGATCCCATTCAAGTGAGGGTATTGTTGGTTTCATCTCAGGATTTTCAGCGAATTGATCTACTTATAGGTTGTCTTGTTCTCACATTATCTGTCATCGCTGTGTTATACGTCTAGTCCGAGACTCAGTAAAAGGGTACAATGCTCCGGATTATGAGCCCAGTTTATTCTACCCTTGCCCGGTATGCGATGCTGAGACTGAAGCATGTCCCACTCTTTCCCACCGTATTCACTTCCAAATGAACGAGTGGGCCCGTCAGCGCACTAGGGACCCACCATCGGTTAGCAGTGGCCTTGCTGAGGATATTCTTGATATTTTTTACAAGGTCAGTAGAAGCTTAAATATATCTTTCTCATTTTACTAATGTTTTACGGCCTCTGATGTCTTTAGATGGAGCTTTCAACGGATGATTTGTCTGACTCTGCTATACGATCCCTTTTCTAAATTTCTATTTTCGTAGTTCAACCTATTCCAAGTACATTGTGTTAGTGACAATATGTCTTACATGAAATTATGAAATACCAAGGCACAACCGCACAATGACCATTGTTAAGGTGGACCAACAGTAGCAGATGTTACGATCATCCTACTGGTCCATGAAGCAACATCCGGATTATCATACGACTTGAATCAATGCCACTCGTATATGTGGTATAATTAGTACGAATCAACGCCACATTTAGATCACATGACTATAACGAACACATGGACATGCCAACGCTAGGATAGATGGAATTTGATGGGATACGACGCATTGGACGGGATAGGATATAGTATATTGTAATCAGATGTGTGAGTATCTTACATTGGGGTAGGATAGGATATATAATTACAGTACAACTACTTTATAATCTCGTCCTATCTCAGCTCATGATGCACATCATCTGCCACTGTTGGTTGTACCGCTCGTACTTCCAGTTTGGGAATCGTCAGTAAGGTCCAAGATACAAGAATATTGGTGTCGAACAGAGGCAGAATATACTCGATGGTTTTGTATTTGGGGCTCCGCGATCACTAATTTGAGTGCAAGTAGGATTAGTACCCTCGATGTGATGACTGTGAAGAAGCCTAAGAGGAACTTGACTCATGTTTCTTGTGCCTCTGTGACCAATTCCTACTGCGAAATCGAAGGGGAAACAAGGAAATTCCACTATATACTTCGTAAGCCTCCATGACTCGAGGCGTAAGCAGTCATACATATCCGTAATATTCTCATACTCAAGGGGAATCAGTGGGGTACTTATAGGGTCGCATTGGGAGTCTCTCGTTTGACTAATCGCCCATGGTATAATGACTTCGAGAAATAACTTTCCAACTATAGACGAGGAGGACGAAGACGCAGATACCGATTTGGTGAGAGGCTAGTAGCNTACATAATTTCCCATCCTCATCTGTGCTTTGCCAAAGACTTCTTAGATCCCAATATAGACCCTCGCGATCTGTGTCCATTTTGTGACTGCATGCTTCCTGCATCTCCGTCCCCGAGGCTACGTGAGCTTCTTGATTATGCTATTGGTCGTTCAGTGCCTGATGAACGACCTACTAATCCCCTGGGGCGGTGGGCAAAAATCAATGTCTTTGCAGAAGCATGCCAAAGACATGGTTATGAATCCGAGCATCTCCTTCAAGGAAAGCAGCAAGGATGGCCCACATCCATAGACTGGGAGAATCTGCCGGATCGCATAATTTCGAAAGAAACCATGCTACACGATTTACTATTGGATGATCCAAGCAGGTGTCCAGAGGGATGGGACTGGAAAGCCTCGTCGAATGAATATTCTCCCTCGATGTATAGCACGTCGGGACCCAAGATGCGTAACATCTTCTGGAGAGAGAAGGTCCGGGATATTAAGAGGCTAGGTCTAAGATCAGAGAGTATTGGAAATAGGCTTGCGACGTTTGACAGGGGAGGCCCTGGATAGTGAGCCCTAAAAGTTTTTGCATGGTGTGCATCGCTGACATGCAACCGTTTAGCTACGGGGAAAAAGGTCAAGGAATTATGTTCAAGATCATAACATCGTTGTTCCCCCAAATTGACCCTGTGCTCATATACCCTCTTACGCCAATTGTTTTCATCCTTGATGTCCTTGTTCCGACCATAGGGTTGGCCCTAATCATGGATGACCTTGGTCTGAGTGGCAAGGAAGGAGAAGAGAGGGCCGTAATGATCATGAGGGAAAGTTGGAGATACGGTGCAATGACGTTCCCTGACGAGTAGAGTAAGGTTTCTGTGTTAGGTGAAAGGTTTTCTGGATGCAGAGGATTTATTGGAGTGAATCGTGTTATATCTCATAGACAAAGGCAGTGCTTGACTGTTGACGAACCTCACTGTCAGTCTGGACTCTGAGAATGAAGGCGACGCCTCCGGCACCTTTAACCTTGCTATTATTTGATCGAATCAGCAGTTAGTAGAGGTTGCAGGAAGGATGGGAGCTACCAGGTTGCGCGCTCAGTTTGAGACACAGCCACATTCACGGACCGTAGTATTAGTCTCTGGTCGTGAGCTTGTTGTGAGCAGTGAGGTGACTCGGTCACTTGGTTGTGAAGGGATTGCTAATGGAACGTTATATAAATTAGCAATGAAAGTCGATCTAACAACGTATTTCAAGTGAGGAAGAGGGCTGTGAGCGTGCAACTCGAAGGGTCATTTAGTAGGAGACGGGACATGGTATGACGAATGCAAGCTTGCCGGATTGCGAAGGAATTTGAACGGTTATAGCTGATGCAAACAAACATATGAGGGTTCCATATTAGAGACCGCTAAATAGGTAATTTATAATGAAATGGTTGGGAAGGTAAGGCAAGGGAAATTTGGAAACTCGTCTGTTATGTGGTGGTGGTGGTAGACATTGACAAAGTATCTCGAACATATATCATGGCACGTAGTAATGGCGTCCTCGGGATCTTGGGTTCCGTCTCATGGAGCGCGACACTCACAGTTCCACAAGGACTCCTGAGCCTGATTCAACTACCAAAATGAATTTGACTTTGGTCTTGGCGGAATCGGGCGAAGCGCGTCACGTCACGCGCACTTGCGATGGATGTGACTCCGCGCTTCCGCCGTCGCTTTGAGCCTCCGCATCTTATCCTTCTACCACCACCACCCCCTCGCCTGTCCCTCATATTCCCGACGCGGACGCGTTTCCTGTCTCTAAAATATGCTTTCTACGGGCGATTTATTTTNCTCAACCCTGAGCGATTTATCTCTGCTCGAATGGACTCAAAGTTGTCCAACGCCAAGTTATTTTGACCGAAATCAAGTTGTTTGGAGTCGGGCGCTGGAATTCGGAGTCAAGCGGTATGGTAATCTGGCATGATTATCTATGATATGATACTCTTTGGGTATGCAAATTACATCAACAGTAGACCCCGAGAAAACAAGAACGATGCCAAAAGAGATTAGGTCCGTGAAAACCACCTCAAATGCCACACCCACCTTATATGTGCTCGCGCAGGAAATAACATGGAGCGGGATATCTTGTGGGTAGTTTTCCTTCGAATTGCTTTGAAATACGACTCACTCTTGTTGTTAGCATGGGCCGTGACCCCGTTCGAACTTCGGCGGACATCGATCTATATATGCATTGTTGAAGGAAAGCCTCGGAGGAATTTAAATTACAGGTCAGTCTCCTCGGCATCAAAACATTTGCAGGGAATACTTACTGCGTCGTCTAGCGCACCGTGTTCGCGGGATGTCGATCTATCTATACATATAATACCTCAAGATGCGACTAGAGGATGACGCCGGGAAGTGAGCACGACAATCTGCTTCCCAAACGCTTGCCTCTCGGTGTTGCAACAGTACTACGACCCTGTTTGGCGGACAATGATCTATTCTTCCCCCATTTTCCGGACTTGAAGGGGCGGCGCATGTCAGATTGGTGCGTATAATACATGTCTCTAGAGTACTTTTCCTATGTAGTGTGGGGGATTTCAATATATGTATTTCTGTTTTCTATAAGCACTAGATATGAGTGTAAAACACTATCATTTTGATTGCAAAAATGTCCAAATGAGTGCGTCTTTACCATAGTAAATCTACCTATGTAACACTATCATATCGAGCGTCTATTACATTCAAAATGATGGGCGTGAGCGCATTCAATTTAATGGCGTTTCGTATTCACAGTATACATTCTCGTTGTACAAGCACCCCATTCAAGTGCGTCGCTTTCGGGCAGTGGAAACGGGGCGCCTTCCAGCACCGCTATGGACTCAGCGCATCTCAGTAAGTATAACATATATCAGTGTCATGTAATATAGCATGTCATGAACGTCAGCGTATAGAAGTGTCTAGACTATGCTCTACAGTGCGGAGTCATAGCTGCTGAGCTGCTCGCGGAACCAGAATAAATGTGTGAATCACCCGTCTATTAGGGTTGACCTCTACTCTTATTTTTCATCTTGACACTCTGATTTGCACTCCTTGTAGCTCTATGGAAGACTCAACAAATGTATGCTATCTGTCACTGGTAAACCTTCCTATAGCTGACCAAACCTTTGAAGGATTGCGTCTTTCAGGAAATTCTCCAGGCTAAATATAAAGGCCAGTCATCAAGTGAAGCAATTCAACAGGATCCTGCATTACAAGCCATTGCAGTTCAAGAACAAGAGCTCTGGGCGATACAGCGCGCAAGTCTATTAAAATTCCTATTGATTTACATTAGTCTTACCCTATGAATGAAGCGTTTCAAAGGCTTTGTTGACGGTGTCCTGTTTCCCTGCGCTTCCGAAACAGAATGCGTAGTTCCAGTTCCAGTTCATCGCACTGTGAAGGATACACCGACTAGATTGCCTGGACACCTCTATGTTGAACACTGGATCCCACCTGTGCAAGATCACGCCCTTGTAATCAATACTTTCTCAGGTGTCCAACTTATATCTACCGAGGAAGATTCCACTTTCCATTTCGTCTTTTATAGCCCACAGCATTCAATACCTCACAATCCCAAATACTTCAACAAGTGCATCGCGAACTTGTGTCTACAGGAATGTCGCGTAGAAGTAGAAGGACACACACATCAACCTCTTGAATGGTGGGGGAACATACTAGTAGTCAAGAGAACATCGGATGACATGATAGCCAAGTCGATTTCCGATGTCGATCGTGTTCAGCTACGTGGTCTTCTCTATAAGTGAGATTTTCTATATTATTTTATCGATCTGGATCTTGACATCCATTTCGTTACTTCAGTGCCCTAGTTTATGGATTACTAGAGTGATCAACATGCGGTCCCTGTATCCTTGTGATTTTGATATCCGGTACATCCATCTCAACGGTCTTGAATAAATACGCATTGCATTCGTCCAGAACATACTTGTCTTTCTTGTCTACATATTGATAGAAAGTAAATGCACCAAGCCCCAAAGGGGAGGTAAACTGATAGTTTTTCGCCAGCACCAAGATCTTTTCAACGGAAGACATAAATTTCACAAACTGTCTGGTAAGAGCCCATCACAATGAACGAAGGTAATAAGCTATTTCTAGTATCTTATCTAACACTAGACAAATCACAAGCACATCTTCTACGTAAAGGTAGCTGTGTCATCCCCAGTAGCACCCTTAAGTTCTCGAATATGATTCACTCTACTTTTATATAATATATATCATGTCATCTCACCTGTACTTACCCTCGTATCCTATCCTGTCAAGAGCGAGCCATGGCTCGTGTGAATACTGTTGTCAACCTTGAACGTCTCTACTCTTTGGTTGCCCCCAAATTCTGTTTGAAAGAAGAACTAGACAACCTCAGAAATCTAATGCGCGATACAGGTATCCTAACTTCTGTGACAATACCTGTGTGTCGAACTACAACTAACATGACGGACAGGTGCCTTGATTTCTGGTCTAGTTATTCTGGAGCTGTTTACTGGGATACCTCTCGATGCTCGACAACTTTACATTTATGTGTCTCTGAACAGGCTACACGAGTTTATGGCCTGGCTAGAAGATGCTGATTACACATTTTTCCCTGTGGGTAGACAACGAAGAAGTTTTGAAAAGACCTTGGCCGAAAGTTCTGGTGGACGATTTGTCTTCCAAAGCGTCTTCTGTGACTTGGAGATTATATTCATATCAACTCCTAGGGAACCCCTGATAAACATTCTATCGCAGCACTCGAGTCAGTACACAGATGTCACGCTTTTTTCCTTTCCTTTCCTGACAGCGCCACAGCAGTAGCGCTGAACTTCGTGAGCTACTCTTCCGCTTATTGCCTATTCCCCGAATGCACGATAGCACACAAAATCAACCTTCCATTGTCTGTGCATGAAGACGATGCTGCTTTTGCTCTAGAGGATAGAATGAAGTACACCCAATTGGGATGGGTCTTACGAACACCTCGCATCATTGAAGACTGTGGGCCTGACTTTCTTGAGCTCAAGACAGGTTTCAGGTCCTTGTCAAGCCCCTGGGTTAGACGAGTCCTATTGGTCCATGATGCGAACAGCAGTGAAGATGAAGATTTACAACGTCATGGATGGGCATTCTCAATGTATGGCTCTGAAGGCTGCGATGTATATTTCACAGTCTGTTCCAATGGGGTTATGGAGCCGGTGTGTATAGTTCTTCTTTTCTTTTTCTTTTTTCATGCCTACTGAAACCCACAAGTCTGATATAGATGATAGGACTGATCCTTGGATTCTGCGAGATATTGCTTAGATAGTACTATCAGAAGTCCAGGAGATCGTTCATAGAGTCAGTATATGTACCTATCTCTTTATCTCATTGGGTTTCTTGTAAGGATAGGGAGCTTGCCTTCAAGACCGCCTCGGAGACCGCCGCTGATAATCATCTGAATGTTCCAAGTTCTCTGCGATTAACATTCATAGAGCAGCCAAATTACGCCTTGCAGTAAGCTGCACTTCTCGGTAAACTGGGTCCCTCAGATTGGGTTGTCTAGTATAATATAACCTATCCTATCCAAGGAAATGTTCATTGACGATTAGCCTCCAGCGGAGCTTTCGAAGCACCCAGTACAGGAATCATATGTTCTACAATCAGAATGGCGCACATGAATGCTCTAGATTCCGACTCAGACGCTCGAGGACACTCGGATTGGTGGACACCTCGGAGCTAGTTGTAGTCGCTCCTCACCAAATTAGTCATCGTCGTAGAGATTCTGTAGAAATGTGTGAGTTCAGTTGATTCCATCCACAACAAAAAGCGCGCCCATACCTGTTCATCAGCCACTCTTATACGTGCCATAAGCCGCTGAATCGAGGTCCAAGAACTCTCAGTAGCGACTTAATAAAACGCTGGTGGCACTTGAGGATAAAGGATATCGGTCAAAGTTACCCTCCTCCTCCTCATCATCATCATTCAGCGGATACTTTCGCATGATAACTCTGATAGTGTCCGTGTTAGATGAAAGCCAAGGTAGAGTAAATGATCGAGGAAACGTACTGAGTTAGTCTAGCCTTTCTTGAACAATCCATGGCTACTAGAGCTGCTGGGTTACTGATAGAAGGAGAGCTCTCAGATGCTACGGTAACGATAATCTTAGTCGGAATCTTCAATCTTGCAATCCACCCGAGCCTCGGCTTGTCGAGAATCAAAGGGGGATAGGTCCTTCTTCCCTGTTTGCTTTGCGGTGGGTAGAGGACCTTTCTAGTGGGCGGTTATCCTTTCGTCGATGATCATCATCACTAGCTAATGCCACTAGTTCTATGAATCCTAACTCACGATCAGGTGCACCTGGCAAGCCCAACTGTTGGCATCAGATAGGCGTGGACTTACATTAGGAACTGCCCTCTAAGTAGGTGGTTCTTTCTCTTTCCACCGCTTCCTTCGATAGTTTGCAATAATTAACTGTGAGCTTTATGCTGGGGGGACCTTTGGGTCAGAAGGGTTACCAGTGGGGGACAAGAGTGGTTGGTACAAACTTGGGATCCTTTGGAAAGTCTATTATTTTGGTCGGGGTATGTAGGAGGACATTTTTCAAAATTGAGCAGATTCACTGGAGATGGAGATATTCCTACAAAGGCATGAGTATAGTATGATAATAAACGAAAGGGAAATTTGCGAGAAGGTACTGGTAGCAACTATAGCCTCCCTCAGTTTCCATGATAGTCTCGCGGCAGATGTTCCAAAGTGATAATGGCAGGGGAAAGTCGCGCGGTGTCACAGTCACGTGTGACCGCCGCTGATGCTGTCACTTCACGCCTCACCAATCGAACACAACAAATCAGCACTTATCTCTGTTTATCACGAATCTGCCACCATATGCATATGATTCCGTCTGAATACTATTTCCACCCTGAAAAAGTTCATCAACCAGATCTTCTAGGGTATGTCGGCGATTTGGTGGAGTTGGATAGGATAAGATGGGATGCGGCATGATGGTGCGAGGTACCGGGAAGGCAACATCTTAGGATCATGCTTAGCAGCATTCCATCGCACGCTATGGATGATTAAGGATACAGTTGGGATTACTTAGGATGCCTAGTACATATGTAATTGTAGCTACATCCCATCCCATCCCATCCTAAACAGATATTATATTATTACCCATGAATATGTTCTGCCTAAAACGGAATTTTTCGGACCGTGAGCCGTATGATGCCGGAAGAGGCCGGAAGAGGCTGGAACCAAGCCGTAAGCAAGCGACTGTGATCCAAATGATCTGACCTTGATATAAAACACGGGCTGGCCATCTATGGAATTCTTGAGGACATTGCCAAATTGACATTCATCATCTATCTATGCGTGAGGTTACACCATTTCTCCTGACCCTTCCCACTGTTCCGAGCTCATGACCACTCAAAAAACATAGGGCTACAATATCCTCTTTTGACGGCATGGGTGCTCTTGTGACGCTCGCAATTTGCCCCCAGAAATTGCTCGGAAGGAATGCGGGTTGGCGACCTGACAATCATCACCGCCCTATATCCCAGAGAAAACGCGACACTGTCAACACCTACTCCACGATTAAACGACTTTCAAATAATGCTAAGGCGGAATTTACATACCTGATGGACTTTCTATCTTGCCAGAATGTGTTGGTGAAGTTCCCGAGTATAATTCATTGTACTGAAATCTTACATCGGCGAGATCCAGCATTTACCATTGCTGGGAGGGTGTTCCTTTCCTCTTTCTCGAAGTATTGGAAATACTGTTCCTTAATTCATGACCGTTTCTCCGCAAATCCAATACCTCTGCACTAGTTGGTTCAAACGTACAAAAACTAGCGCAAAGCCACAAGAAATCCTGTTTTTGTCTTGACGAAGATGTACATCCGTTTTGGATGGGAGAGAAGAGTACTACTAACCCTACATTGCTATGGTCTGTTCCGTCTCTTCATGTAACTCTAGCTCTTGTGGTCATTAATGTCTAGGACGAAAAGGCGGAGTTTTCCACCTTCCTGTGTCCGATTATACGTGTTCACTCCTTAGGTGGCTTCAATTGGAACTAGACTCAAGACCCCGCGCTGCGGTGTTAGAAAACATTGCCATTGATATTGGATTTCCTCACGTTCATCTTAATTTTATAGCTCTCATGCCTGACGCGATCTTCTCGACCCAGCTCCACTAAGCTGTTCTGGTAATCAACCTCCTGTTTTCGCAAGTTGTCCATCCGGGTAAGATACATCTCATGGGAGGCACCAGCTGTCTTATCACGTTCTTTTGTCATTCATTGGACAACATATCCCTGCTCGAACTTCCAACTCCACTCGGTGGCGTCTGCCTCATGTCGCTCTGGATTCTTCTCAATCTTGACTGAAGCCCCACATCGCTAGAGGCGTACAGCGATTCCTCACCAGGTACACGGACGGTCGAAGAGTCTAATTTCGATCTTTGTCTACTTCTCCTCCACCTTACGGTCTTCCGAGTTCCTGTTGGAGCTGACACTCCTAGTGACTGGTTAGAATTCTTCACATGACTATCAGTATGTCGTTCATTACAGGAGGGAGCTCATACGGTCCACCGCTCCACGATGGTCTTTCTGCATAACATGAGGATGTGAAGCTCTTGATACAGACAGACAGTGTCCATATTGATCCGCTGCTGGACTTTGTAGCGGGCGAGTCCAAGCTGGGAGAATTGTCTTGACCAGGGATTTCCGGGCCGTAGCTGAACGTTCAAGAAAAGCTGTCGGTGGGGGTAAATTTGTGCATTTGGCAATCGACTTGCCCCGAGAATTCATTTCTTGCGTTTCGTAACTCCTACCTCTCTTCTTTCGAATTATTGCCAACTTCCAACTTTCTCTTTAATACTTCACTTATCTTTACGTTTACCGTTATTTCTTCGTACTTCATTTCCATGCCTTTMTTTTCTTTCATYTTRACTTCGTAGCCTTCGTTCCGTTATCTCTAAGCCCGGCCACCCCATTCATCCATACCTAAACCTTCCTTGAATCAACGTATTCTTCCGGGAGCGTCTGTCTGTCCGACGAGCGCATGCGCGCATCGAGGCCGGGCTTGTTCTTTGTTACGACGGGTTTACTTATCACACCGGATACCCAAATGAAGTTCCGCGGAAGACTCCTCCTTCGAAAACCTGGACAACAAGACTGTTCCGAATGCATACCGAACCCTTTGCCCAAGTCAGTAGGTCGAAGTCGAAAAGAACATCATGCATTTGACGGACATAACAGCTCAAGAGCGAAAATCAGAAATAGTGTACAACTTGATTGATATTCATCTTGGACGAAATAAAGATAGAAAAAGAGAGAGCTAAATGAAGAACAATAACAATAATAAATGCTGGGTCGTTACGAGCAAATGGTACAATGAACACTTTGTATGTTGGATGGCAGGTAAGTAAGTACATTAGTTATGTGGGGACTTGAATCGACAGCGCAAGTCTTCGCGATACTTAGGGATGGACATGCGAGATGGTACAACAGGGGCACGGAAGATATGTGTAGGTAAGGGAAGATATGATGTGTATGTACGAGAGGAAGTATGCAATGCAAGCACTGTCATGACGAGAGAAGGGAGGGAAAGAGACAGATGCTATGTTTGGTATAATCAGAACTGAGGGCTGTGAAAACAAGCAACGACGACGACGACGAGGGGAACATGCAAAGATGAGTTGAAGCATCTAGAGATCATGCAAGAGAAACGAGATGTGGTGGATACAATGAGAAACGTCCAGTGGATATGGCATGTTGAGAAGATCATAGACGGACATAGCAAACAAGTGGGGGCATATAACGAGAGGGAACCCAACTCGCGCGATTAGTAGACTCTCATATTACTCTCGTACTCCCCTCCCCCATTGTTGCCCTGGCCAGACGATGGGTATGACAGATCCCCGTTCTGCTCGTCGGGAATGGTCATCGGCGGGTGGAGGTACTGGTAGAACAAGTTCTCGTCTTCCTGCGACGGCTGGTAGAGCGACATTGGCGGGTGGAGATAGTCCATCGGGCTGTCCTCGTTGTTAGAGGGAGGGAGCATTGGCGGGTGGAAAAGGTRGGGWGAATTGTCATTGTTTGTAGGGCCGTTTCCGGGGAGCATGGGCGGGTGCCAGAATGTGTTTGTGCTCGACGTGCCACGGAAGGGCTGAGAGAGAGAAGACAAAGACAGATAACTGTTGAAGGGGAAGTCCATTGACGAGTGCTGCGAGTGTGACGAGGTCGCAGAAGATGCCGACGAGTAGCCGTCGTACTACGAAGAGAAAGACTCGGTAGAGGAAGGCTCAGATTCCGAATCCGTCGACATTTGCCTCCTTTTCGTTGGCCTTGGGCTCTTTGTGCCAGCCATATCTGCCAAGTCGTAGGCAGCGGCGAAAAGTAAGGGATTGGAATTCGACAGTATCATGAATTGGTTCATGACATCTAGGTGGTAAGGGCTCTAGCGTAAGTGGTCATCCGCCCCNTCCCCTCCCCTCCCCTCCCCAAMCTCTATCCTTCGAATCCCCTCTGCTGTTGTCATTGCGAGTGGGCTTGGGAGAGAGAGTCCGAGCCAAAGGCGAAGACCATCCTCCTGCATTGTCGAATCCAANGTCGTGCTCTAGCCTTCCAGAGAACATGTCAGGCCAGCGACAGAGGTCTAGCAGTGAGCGGCCGTTCCCCCTACATGACTCTATCCTTTGAATACCTTCTGCCGTCGTCGTTGCGAGTGGGATTGCAGGAGGCAGGTGCTGAGCCGAAGGTGAGGCCTCCCTACACAACTCTATCCTTCGAATACTTTCTACCATCATCGTTGCGAGTGGGATTGGGGGAGGCAGGGGCCGAGCCAAAGGCGAGATGTTGAACTTGAGCTACAAACATCCCAGGAAACACGTCAGGTCCACGGTCAGAGGTAAGAGATTGTCATCGTACCTTTCCATGAGCCCAATATTGACTTATTCCGGTGCCGGCCATCTGGGAATCAGGAGCGCAATGTCAATGTGCTGGTTAATCCAGGACGGACATTGAAGGTTGAGCACATCTTTCGGAAGTCAAACGGCCATCCGGGAAACCTGTCGAGGTGAGCTAGCTGGTTGTTGTGTTGTTGTGCCTACTAACGCCATGTTCTTAGTTAGCTTGCTGGACTTGTCTGGAGGTGTGGCGAGAGTGACCTATTTGAGAGGTAAGCGTTCTCCTTGTCGTGTTTTTTGCTTGTCGTGACCGTTGGAAGATCCCGATAGGCAATGTATATACCTATCGACGTCCGGCGAACAGCGCCAGAGTCGTGGTGGATAACTAGATCTCTGGTGAGTTTTCTCTGTGTTATGAATGAGATGGTGCACTCACTGAATCTCATTAGACGAAGTCTATATAGAAGTCCATCTGCCGAGACCTCAAATTCCTAGTCTCACAGCATTCGGGAATGGGGTTGTAGACGCTAACGCGAGGAACTTGTAAGTGTATTACTTTTATTGAGCCAACATGCACATGCAGCTCATCTTGTTGATTAGATCCCTTTGTTGCTTTCAGTCATCGAGCTGCCACCGGAAGGAGAAGAATCGGTGCCGGCCAAGATAGGAGATGTGTTCGCATTCATGAGAGAGGAAGCTACGGGGACTGCGGTTTATCGAGGTTGTTCTCATTGTCATTAGAGTCGTTGTTAGTATGGAAAGAAGCAAGTGAATGGTAGCGATAANGCAAAGAAAGAGTTGTCCTGTTGGATGGACCATAATTGATC